>PVJO010008238.1:37723-76616 GCA_004026905.1 Hystrix cristata | reverse complement strand
GACCCAAGGCACAAAGATAGGCCAATCTACCAGCTTCTTAAATGTCGAAGGAATGAACCCAGATCTTACAATCAATCGATGTCAAGAGAACTAATCCCGATCTTCCCATGTCAGAGCTGGCTGTGCCCTTAGAATCCTCTTATTCAGTCTTTGGTTTTGCAGACAAGGACCCTGCGGGCCAGAGACGGGAAGTGACTGGGGGTCCGTGTACCCCTGGACTTGGATAATTTTTCAGAATCGTCTTTGCTTCTGGCCTCTGCAGTAGGGGGGTGGGCTGAGAGGTGGGAGACCAGAGACCAGCTGGATTGGAGCTTTTATGGTCAAAGTTTAGAGGCCCACAATTGTCCAGCTGTAACTTACATGACAGTTTGGTGAAGTCCTGGGTACAACGTGCAGAACTGCAGTGGGACCCAGCAACGCATGCGGCCTGGAGTGTTCTCCCCGTAGCAGTCGGCCTCAGCAAGGCTCCTGGGTCTGCCAGTGAGGCACCCAAGAGCGCCCACAAACAGCAGTGGGGAGGAGCTCGCTAGACTTCCCAGGATGTGCAGATTGATGGGCCCTCACTCAGCCTTTCCATGGGCAGGTGGAGTCAAAACCGAAGGGGACACTCAGGACAGCAGTCCCCTGAGGTTTGCAGTCACGGCCATTTACAGGCCTTCCTTAGTATGCCAAACACTTGGTCCTGCGCTTCTGTATTCTTCCTGGAACTACCAGAGCTGGAAGTTTAAAAATTACATCTCCCAGAAACCCTTAGAGTTGGGTTCCAGTTGGTTTCTGCCAGTAGGAAGTGTCCCTACAAGATGGGGTGGCAAGAAAGAGGAAGATCGCTGGCTTCCAGAAGTAGCACCAGACGGAGTCCATGCTCCCCTCTGAAGAACAGCAGGCAGTAGTCTGGCAGAACTGGGGGGTGGGGGAGACCTTATGAGCTCCAAGTGGCACTATGTCCCCTTTCTATCCTGCTGCTCCTTCCAGCAGGTCTGTAACCAATTCCCTGAATTCAATCACGGTCCATTTGAAATACCTAGAGTAGTATGGGTTTTCCTGACTCTGTGCTGAGAATACATTTATCAAGAATGTGTGAATGCCCACTATGCACCAGGTGTTTTCCTCATTCTCTTCTTCTCCTCCTCCTCTTTCTTCTTTCCAGGGCCAAGGCCTCCAACCTAGGGTCTCCTGCACATCAGGCAAGTGTCTACCACTGCACTACATTCCCAGCACTGTGTGCTAGAAATTCTAAGAACTAGGAATATGAGGCTGAAGAGTGGAATAGTGGATGGGATCCGGAGAGCAGCAGGAGCAAAGCCCTACTGGGGCCTTTTAAAGCCATAAGAAGGCTCTTGGGCTTCAGCCGTTTCAGTGATAAGATGATCCTCTACAGGGAGGGGAAAGAATCTCACACATGTCTTGCAGGGTGGAAGGTAGAGTCAGGGGAGGTGCTGGGGGCTATTTGAAGACTTCAGACTGAGACGATAGAGACTGGCGCTAGTCGAGAGAGTTTTATCGTTTTCATATTAGATTCTGGTGACATCGGGGCATGACATAGTGACCTCCAGCTGGTCTAAAAGCAGACATGTTTCTTACTTACAGCACTGAATGGGAGAGGGTGGCCATGCAGGGCCACACAGAGGGCTGCACCCAGAGAAAGGGTGACAGCAAGGTGGAACCGAGGAGGCAGCTGATGCAGGGCAGTCTGGGTGGAATTAGGTTTTAAGCTTTCTGAGGGCTGGGAATTGTGAATGATTCCATGGGAAAGAAGGGGTCCCCCCACCCCACAATGTTTGGCACCAAGGCCTCTGGAAGCTGGATGTGTTGTTGCAACCCAGGAGTGTCAGAACTCAAGAAGGAAAGCAGGTGGGGTGCAGGCTCAGCAAAGGACTCACAAAGGGGAATTGAGAGTTTTTAGCCCAGATCTCAAAACTGGGTCAAGATGGCACTGGAGAAATACCGTATTCCAGGATGACAGCCGGAGAGGAGCGAGCGTGGCTGGGCTGTGCATTAGGGTTGGAGCTGAGTGGACTCGCCGATAGAAGCGCTGTGTGCTGGATGTGAGAGAGATAGTGGAGCTGTGAATGCCCACAGACTTCCAGACACAGAGGACGGGAGGGGGGTGTGGTTTTGTTTGGTTTGGTTTTGGTTTTTGGATGTTGGGGATCGAACTCAGGGCCTTGCATTTGCTAGGCAAGTGCTCTACCACTAAGCTAAGTCCCCAGCCCCAGGACTTGGTTTTTGAGACCAGTCCCCGCACTGAAAATAGATATGCTTGATAAAAATTGTAAAACTTCTTCAAAGAAACGAAAGTCGTGAGAAATAGCTAGGGCAAGCTGGAAGGAAATGTATACAGACATAGGGAGGAAGGTGATCACATAAGTCACTTTTGTCCTGATGACACCGGGCAAGAATAATAAAGAGCAGGTACAAACAATACCAAAAATAAGGAGCAGGACATTGCTACTGATGCGACAGTATGTCAACAAGAAAAGAACATGTGCTGATGTTGTAGCTCAGTGGTAGAGTGCTTGCCCCCCCCACCAAAAAAGAAAACTTTTATGCCAATAAATTTGAAATTTTAGGTGCAATGAGAAAATTTCTAGAACAAATAGAGCTTGCCAACACAGAACCGAAGAAAGAAAAAAAAAGTTACAATCACAATCATTTTGGAAAACAGTTTTAACTTTTTCTAGAAAAATTAGAAATTTTCTGTGACCAATAATTATAGCTCTTGGTAAAAACCTCCAGCAACTTCATGCATATGTGTATCACAACAATGTGCAAGAATATTTTTAGGGTATAGAAACACTGTTAATAATAGCTGAAATTGGAGCAATTTAAATATCCATCAAGAGTAGAATGTGCAAAATAGCTAGAAGAGAGGATTTTGAATGTTTCGCCTCAGAGAAACAATAAATGGTTGAGGTGATGGATGTGCTAATTACCCTATTTTATCATTACAAGGTATGTACAAGTATCAAAACTTCACATTATAACCCATAAACGTGTACAATCACTGTGTCAATAAAAAAAAAGGAGAGTGTGTCAAACACACTGTAGTGAATACGCAGTGATGAAAATATTTGAACTGCAATTATACATAACAAGATGAGCATTAGAAATATGGAAGGGGGTTAGGGATTTAGCTCAGTGGTTAGAGTGCTCGCCTAGCAGGCCCTGAGTTCGATCCCTAGCACCCAAAAAAAAAAAAAAAAAAGACTATTGAAAGAAGAATGAAGATGCAAAAAGAGTACATGCTTCATGATTCCCTCACTATAAAGTTCAAATACAGGCAAAGATAATACCTATACACACATTTTTTAAGGGATTTACCAAGGCTTTTGAGTGCTGGCAATGTTATATTTTTGGCCTGGGATGGTAGATATACAGGTGTTTATCTTTGTTAAATTATGCACTTATTTTCATGTACTTTCTAGATATAATTTCCATTTTACAATATAAAAAGTGTTCCAAAGATAGGCTAGGCAATGGCGCCAACCTCTGATTTAAAGGTAGTTTCAGAAGAGGAGGGGGAAGTAGGTAGATGAATAATCCACACTGAGAGACACTTTCATGCCATGTCAGTTTGCCATGCCTACTGGATGCTCAGGAAAAGATCTTGAGCCGAGCACAGTGGCACAATCCTGTGATCCCACCTGCTTGAGAGGCCGAGGAAGGAGGATTGCAAATTCAAGGCCATCCTGGGCAATTCAGTGAGATCGTGTCTCAAAAAGGGCTGGGGATATAGCTCAGCTGCGGAGTGCTTGCCTGACACGCGTGAGGCCCTGGGTTCAGTTCCCAGCACCGGCGGGGAAAGATCTTGAGTAAGCATCGAGTGGAGGATCTCAGAGGAGAGACCCAGACCCCACGTTAGTCAATTGAAGAAGATAGTTACAGTAGCCATAATTAGGAAAGAACACCAGAATATACGAATAATCCTGCAAACGAATAAAGAAAAGGCAGCATCGTAGAAAAAAGACAAGAAACTCAAAACTACCTACTTTAATGTACAGAATTATGTAATTGGGTCATTTTATGGGAAGGAAGTGAAGTGCCACGGAGTCCCCTCATTTATTTAAGAGATTGAATATTTCCTGAGAAAAGGCTAGGATCAAGAAATTGAAATGCATATTGGTGGTTAAGTCCACCCTAAAGGCAAGAGTCAAGAAGGTATCCATTCCCTGGCCAGCGAAAAAAACCACAAGACAGGACTCAGGCAGTCAGAGACTAGAAAGCCCACACACACACAGGGCCTCTCTGTTGGTCAAGGATAACTGGTAGGTGTTCTGCACCCCAGTCCTCAGAATTCAACTGAATAAAGTCACCTCCACCCATGTCTTTCTACCAAAGATCCTTAACTTTACTACAAGGTGGTAACGTCTTTGCCGGGCACGGTGGAGCATGCCAGTAATCCCAGCACTGGGGAAGCTAAGGCAGGAAGATGGCCAGGAGCTTGAGGCCAGCCTGGGCTATCTAGTGAGTTCAAGGTCAGCCTGGAATATATAGTGAGACCCTGTCTAAAAAAAAAAAAAAAAACATAGTAAGTTTGTTCATCCGGATTGGGAGAGAAATGTAGAGTCCAAGGGCTGGGGCGTGGCTCAGTGGTAAAGTGCTGGCTTAGTACACAGGAGGCTCTGGATTCAGTGTCTAACACTGCAGGAAGGTGAGGAGGGCAGGGGAGTGTAGAAGTCTGTGCAAACCTATTTCCTCTGAAGTAACAAGGTGAGGAAGAGATCAATCTATAATACTGATACATGTGTGTAAGTTTTGCTTACAATTGTAGCAAGAATTCTTATAATCATTGCTTCGTTTATGCATTTTCTTCTCACTTTTCACATTTAAAACAAAATCCAAGCAACTAATTTTATGTCTGATTAGCTTTACAGAAGTTGTTCAAGTGCTAGGGAATAATTTGTTCATCGTATTTGTAAGTCTCCCTTGTCAGGTGTTTGAAGTGTTTGAATCAGATAAATTAAATTCGTAATTGTAGTTTGAAATATCGAAAGGAGTTTGTTTAATTAAATGTTTAAATGGTGTTAAAAGTTTATGGGAATTTAATCTGTTGAATTTATGACTTAATTGAATATGAATCAATGAAGAAGTAAATGTGATCTTATATAAAAATTACTAAGTTCATAAATAAAATATCAGGACCCATAAGTTGAGAGTAAAAGCGAAAGCAAGAACTAGGGTTAAGATCTATAGCTTTAAGAAATTAAATATTGATTGGAAGGTAAGTAATTGTATTTATCCCTCACGAGCTGAATTCTCACATCTGAACGGCTTACAAAAAAACAAAAAAAAAACAAAAAAAAAAAACCAGTTGTTCCAAGCATACTAAAATCCTAAAATTGCAGTAATAACACACACACGGTCCTGCCGGACACATTGGCACCGCAGTCATCCATGCGGGGGATGAGCACATCCCACAGGTGAAGCCGGAGTGTTTTCTAGGGGGTTGTTTCCTGTGTTTGTTTACTCGGCAGTAACGGAGATTGAAGCCAGGGCTTCGTTCATGCTAGCCAAGGGCTCTCCCACTAAACTTCACACGGAGCCCTTCTTATTTATTTATTTATTTCCATTTTGAGGCAGAGTCTCCCTAGGTAGTAATCCAGACCAGCTTCAAACTCACTGTGTGGGTTGGCTTGGAACTCGCAATCTTCCTGCCTCAGCTTCCCGAATAGCTGAGATCACAGGTGTACACCCACACCTGGCCTGGGATCAGGTTTTTGCTTATTTTCCATACATTTTTCTTGCTCCTGCCAGACACCTGGGGGCACTCCCAATCGGTTCCATTCTGATGGATTCCTTGGCATCTTTCATCCACCCATCTACCCAGGTATTTATAGCGCAGCGTGTGTTCACTGTGGGGAACGAAACTCCCTCCATGTTCTATACTGGAAGGAATCCAAGCACATAAACCTACCCACGGACTGCTCAATCCACTGATCGGAACATAACAATTTTCTACTTTTATTTTTCATGTAAAATGCTTTACATGAGAAGTTGCTCTGCAGATGTTTCACAGTGGCTTTGAGATAACTGAGTCCTACTGGTTGGAGTTTGGATGAGTGAGAAAAACCAGATAGACTCCAACAGGCTGCTGGGGTTCCAAGGCCTCTTTAGGAGCAGACCAGCAAGGGAGGAGCCACATTCCCTTCCTGCACAGAGCCCCCCACCCCATTAGAGGGGGAGGGAAGGCTCCCACCCCTCTTCTCACAGGAACACTTTCATTTTCCTTTCTGTCTCCAAATTCAGAGTGCCACACCAAAATTTCACCACGAAGATTTAAAAATCAAATAAAGGGTTCAAAAAATACAGTTTCATCAAAATGTTCATTTTTATCATTATTGCATCAATTATATGGATTTTACCCTTAATACCCTAATAGTCTTCACAAAAAAGATCACAGTTTAAGCCTTAAATACGTTCAGGAAAATGTGAATTAGACATCACAGAAAATTCTGGCTTCTCCTCCATGTGTTTCTCAGCCATGTACTTATAGGGAAATCTCCAAGAAGGACAACTGGGTCCCCGGGAGACAGCTTTCATTCCTGGGTCCTCAGCCAGATCACCGTGTTTATGCTATCAAAATACCTAACCCTGCCACAGTCAGGGCCCACCATGGTGGGACAAAAGCCTGGGACAGTAAAATAAACCCCTGGGTGCCATAGACTCACCCCCTTTGTAACATGGTTGCTACTTCTCATTTCTATTGTCCCGGTGCCCAAAGTCCCTTTTCTCTTGTGAACCCCACTCTACCCCACCCCGTGGGGGGATTTTATTCAATGTCATCACAGACACGGAAATGATTCAGCTCTCCGTGCTCAAAGGATCAGCCTGGGGGAGTTCTGCAAAGGCCAAGGTTCAGTTCAGAGAAGATCGCTGCTGCATACCAGAGGTGATGCGGACATTAGTCGGCATTGTCTCTTAGAACTCTTGATTTTCATAGCGTGGAACTGGGGGCCAGAGGAGGAAGAGAGAGCCTTCGAAGGCTCCGCCAGCAGGCATGCCTGCCCCAAAAGTCCAGAGCTGGCTTCTGCTCGCTGCCTCTATGGTCTCCTGCTGTTACTGGACAGTTTCTACCTCCTGGATGTCAGGTCAGGGAGCACTCCGGGGCTGTGTCACTGACCTTTGTCAACTGGCTAAGCCTCCCCAGGGGTTTAACCTGCTCTGACAATGCATATCTTCTCAGTGCCAACATCCAGGCTGGCCCACTGCTGTCGACTTGGGGCACACAAGCAAGGTGCCGAGAAGTGTTCCCATGACCAGGGAACAGGATGACAAAAGAAGTCCTGAGGTCCTTGACATATACAGAGAGACAGACGGCAGGTAAATTGATTTTAGACTTTTTTTCCACAACGGTAAAATGACTCTGAATTTTCTCTCTGACTTGAAGGCTTAGAACTTGAGCGTCTTCTCTGGCTGATTTATGTGACTGACATGCTGATGAGATTTTTTGCCCTCCTTCTGAGAGCTGCAAGCAAGGAGAGGGGGTCTGGGGGTCTCGCTGTACACAGAGACCCTGGAGTATGAGCAGCCCGGGTGCCAACATCTATGGACTCTGAAAGAGTTTCCATTCTCTCCCTAAATGGACACACAGTTCTCCGTCTTGGAAATGTTCCTTGCCCAACTCCAGAAAGGTCTAATGACTCTGAACTAGGGAAAAAATCTATTTCTGGTCAAGAAAATTCTCAATTCCAGCTCTGCAGATTTTTGCTCCTAGGACTCAGGTCTGGAAACTCTCCATCCCAAACTATAGAAAACACTCTCTTTATGACCATGAGAAACACACTGCCCAGAACTCTAGAAAACACAGAATCCAAAATCTAGAAAATCTTTCACATGAGATCTGGAAAACCCACTGCCGTGGCAGCCCTGAGTCGAGGGGTCTCTGAGCCCTGCATGTGCTGGTAAATGAGGAATGGGGGCTCTTGGCCGGAGAGGGGCTGCTGACCAGTAGTGCTTGCTGATTTCTTGGGTGTAGACATGTATGGCCGGCTTCAGGTTGTCATGGTGACATCGCTGAATGCAGAACTGGGAGAGGACGTGGATAGTCGCCTCCGATCATCACCAGGATGAGTCTGTTCTGTGAAAGTGAAAGATTCTGACCCTGACTGTGGGGACTTCCGAGGCCCGAGCTTGAAGGAGTCCAGGCCCCGGATGTGGAGGAGTCTAAGCCACGCATGTGGCTAGCTCCTTGTCACTTGATTTATGACATCTCTCTCTAAATCAATAACTTCAACTTAAGGGGACATGAAAAGCAAGAGTGGTCAGAAAACCTGATATTCCTGGTGTCCTCCTAAGTCCTGGCAGTATCCCAATGACGTTGGTGACACGTATGTGTAAAGGCTTTTCCTCCCACCCAAATGGCCTGGACTTTGAGCACTGGTGATGAGGCCCGTTTTCTAGCTGACACCTGAGTGGAGAGGTGGCTGTCACAGGTCCCCTGACACCCTCTGTGCAGCCACCATCTTAGACGGGTCCTGCCCCCTCTAGGGAGCAGGCCCTCCCTCCCCAGGAAGGGCCTCACACGGCCCTGGTCTCAGAGCCCGGAGGTGGCTCTGAAGAAGCCACAGGGAGATTCCTCACCTGCCTTCAAAACACAAGTGGCCCCTGATTTTGGAGGGGCTCTTTCTGACAAATGCAGGAAAAAGCACTTTGTAAAACTAAAAGGCTGAGCCGGGCATACAGCAGATGCCGGATAAACGTGTGTGGAATGAAGGAGTGGTCCTGGGAGAGCTCCGCAAATTGCAACGCACAGCGCAAGCCTCAGATATTATTCTTACTGTGACTAAATAAAGCAGTTATCAGGGGCATTATGGGAAATTCCATATTTCTCCCTAACGAGATCTTTTTCTTCTGAGTTCTCACCAGAGGGGAGCATGGGGCCTGACTCACAGTGGGCATCAATAAACGTTTGATAAATGGATGGACACTCGGATGGATAAATGAGGGGTCTATGGATGGATGCGTTGTTATGCGGACGTGGAATGAATGGAGAGATGGATGGAGCGGCTGACACATTTGCCTACTCAACAGCCGCCTCTCTCTTCCCCTGCCTTCTTCCTCATCAAATGAGTCCCGATTTTATTCAATCTCTGGCAGCTTAGGAGGAGATAGGGCCCCTCCCCAAGCAGCACATCTTGTTTAGTTTGAGGCCACCATGATGACAGATTTCCTTGCTGGAGAGCGGTTCAGAAATAGCCATGTGGTGTGATTCTGGGCTGGAAGACATGAGGGGAAGACTACTGAGACTCTCTAGGAAGATTTCTCATTAAAGGAACACAAACAGGGCACATTCTTTCTTTTGGCCTTTGACACCGATGTGTGAGAATGGCATGCATAGAGACATTGCAGCCATTCTGCAGCCATGAAGAGATAAGCTAGAGGACCAAAGCCTGACATCCTGAGTACCACAGAACAAAAACATAGAAAGCACCTGGGCCTTCAAAGGTTGTTATCTGGGACACTGAATTCACCAATGTGTGGGTGGGTACACAGATGGAGGGATGGGTGCTTGGATGGATGGAGGGACGGATGGATGGGAGATGGTATAATGATAAATCAGTAGGCAGATGGAAAGATTTTCATGGGACAGGAGCTAAACAGAGGGAGGAGTGAATGGATGGACAAATGGATGGATGGTTGGGTAGATGGATGATGGATGATAGATGGATGGGTGGGAGGATGGATGGGTGGATGGAGTGGTAGGTGGGGTGGATGGCCTGGAGGGGATTATAGATATACATGCACATTAAAATATAAAGCCCAGTCATATTATTGTCTGTCTAAAAGGCACTCACTCCAAGGCCCTCAAGGCCAGACTGGCTGAGGAGGATTCCAGCACTTTCCTCCAAGCCCTCATGCCTCTTCCTGCTTTATGTGCCCTGGACTCACCCGTAGGACAATATTTGCCCTCCGCATCTGTCATCTGTCTGGAAGGGCTTATGTCCACCTGGTCCTTTGGGGCAGGGTCAGAGATGTGGCCACACGGTGGCCTCAGAGAGCTTGATGGCCAAAGCCAGCTCTGACCCTTGGAAGTTATCTGTCCACAGGCCTGCCTCCTAGGTCGCCTGGTCACCAGCCTTCTCTCCCCAGAACGGGGATTACATACCAGGTACCACATGCAGCCCCCAAAAAGTCCTCAGCAAACACTCTTCCTCCTGAGCTGAGCACTTTCAGCCAGCTCGACCTGGCAAAGGAGCCGCTGGCCGGAACATCAAGTCCCTGTCCGGCGGCCTGCTCCGGAAAGCTGGCTCAAGGCGGGCAGAGCTCCTCAGAGCTGCCCCACGGATGACGGAAGGACCAGAGGAAACTCTGCAAACCTTGATTGCTTCCTCTTCTCCGATGCCACCAGAGCCCCAGGAGCATGCAATGTGGACCTGGCAAGCGGGCTGGGCCCAAGCCAGCCCAGGATCGCAGCCTGAAGTCCGATGGCTTCCAGCGCCTCCTGGACCCAGGATCCAGCACTCTAAGTCCAGTTCTGCCAGATCCTCGCAGGGGACTCGCTGGTCCCTGCCCCAGACCTCTACCCTTTCCCCTCAAGACCCTGTCCAGACCGTCCTCTGTCTCTGTCCTTTCCCCACAATCACCTGCAGCTCCAGCAAGCTTTTCCACACCCGAACCCTTGCACAGGCCACTTCCCTGTTCACCTCTCCCTCTTGGCTCCATCCCTCATGCTCGAGTTTCAAATCCTCCTGGAAACCTGCTGCATTCCCACCAGGAGCAGACACCACACAAGATGCCACACAGGCTCTGCTTTTACTACGAGTGTCTCACTACTTTCCAGGTCGATGAGGTTAGAGGCCATGGCTCATTATCTGCGTGACACATGCCTGGCACCCAGAAAGCTCCTTCCCTCTGTCAATCACCGCAGGTTTCTTCTGGTGCATCCGAGGGTCCTGTGGGCCTTAGCATCCTCATCTCTCACTCACCAGTCTACATACATCGCAGAGACGCTCTTGGAGGTCCTGTCCTGGGTGCTGGAGGCACCAAGAATGATCTTGGCCTTGGCGGGGCACACAGTCCAAGCAAAGAGAGAGACAGCTCAACTCCCAGGAGGCTCAGGCCCAGAGAGAGCAGGGATAGGGGACGTGAAGGGAGGCATCGGCCCACGATGATGGCTCCCAGGGGATTTCCTGTGCAGGGGACACCTGGGCCAGGCCCTGTTTGGAAGACTAACTGATATCTCCTTTGTGACCCATGCTGGGGACATGTGAAACATCCCAGTCAGGTGTCAAGCACACAGAGAGGGCATCCAGAATCCCAGCTGTCTTTGCCTTTGCTGTGAAACGAGACCTTTCCACAGGAAGAAGGTGACACCCAGAGGGGACATTTGAGCTGGACTGTAGAGCTGAAGGTGACCCCACCTTGTTTGTCCCCAAAGCCTGGGGATCTCCTACCTGTGGAGTGGGGGCCGGCCAGAGTTTGGACCAGTCCCACCCCAGGCTGCTCTCCAGGACATTTCATATTCACAGTTCCCTCTGAGCTTGACAAATAAAGGTAATTGGTGGATAATTAGACTCTTCTCTTCAACATCCTAATTGGAGTGAGATGCACAATTCTGTCACGTGCATCAATTTTCCAGGCATATTTGAAGCTTGTCATCTGGGCCTCCTTCGGCACTGTAGGAAGGCCAATGACTCCACGGGCACCTCAATGACATGCCTGGGTGACAGCACGCAGTTCCACCTGGCCCTGCACTAGTCACCAGGGCTGCCTCCTGTCACACACGGGAAGGATACCCACAGGGATCATGACCTTCTAACCACCGTCATCAATCATCTGGTCATGGGGCTCCCCAGAGTGCCTGTGCAAGTGAGAAACATGTGACATTTGGAGTCTCAGAATCCAAGTTCAAATCCCAACTCTGTTACCAACATGCTATGTGACCTTAGAAAAATTGCTTACTCTCTGATCTGTGACACGTCCACCTGATTTAAGAACAGCCTAGCAGATTAGTAAAATGTGAGTGTGTCTAGGATGATTGACATGTAGGCCAGCAAATAGGGGGGAAGGCCCACCCCTGATGTGGAGGGCACCGACCAATAGGCTTGTGGCCTGGATAGACTAAAAAGGGAAAGAAGAAGGAAGCATTCCTTTTTTTGGAAGAGCTTCTGTCTTCGCTATTGCCTTTGGACACTGGTCTCCAGTTTTTCCAGCTTTCCATCACAGACTCACACCAGAGATTCTACAGTGAGCTTCCAGGCCTTTGACCTTTGACAGCTGCAGGATCCTCTGGCTCTCCAGTGCTCAAAGGGCCATTTTGGATTCTTCTACCTCTGATCCCACAGATGGCCAATGTGGCTCTTCTGCCTCCAGTCCTGTAAGCCTACCTAACAAATCCCTTTGTATAATTCTATGTGCACTTTATATTGATTCTATTCCTCCAGGGAACCCTAACTAATGCACCCTCTGAGCCTCAGTTCTCCCAAATAGGTATAATCGTCCCTAACACTATCAAATAATACAACACAAATGTCTTCCTAAAGGACAGGGCCACCTACTCCCACAGCCAACCTCCTCACACATAACTGGCAAAACAAAACCTGACCCAAGAGGAGACAAAGACAAGTACTAAGGTGAAAGGCGCTCAGGTCTCACTGAGATCCAAGTGTGAGGCAAGAAAGCGCACAGCACTCTCACATTTCTGCACACACGCTGATCCCGTGCTCAGGGGAGAGGGGGGCTCCTACTTGGCAAACATGATTCTGTCCCTTGCTGTCTCTCCTAGCTTCTGAGGGTTGGCTTAGTGTTCAGGGTCTCTCTGCTTTCCTCTTCTCCTCCCAAACACAGTGGCAGGTGGTGGAGGCTGATGGAGCTTCCTGGAAGTGGGGGGTGGGGTTCCCCATCTCTGTGCCATCCACCTGGTCCTCACTACTGCCCATTCAAGGCACCACTTCCTGCTTCTCTTGGTGCTGACCACTGTCCAGTCTGGCTCTACAGCAACAGAACTGGTTTCCAGTTGTGGACTGTGGACCTGGGCCGGCCTCCACTGCTGTGGCCCAAGGAGACCCTGTCATCTTGGTCACAAAAGGCCTCTCTGCTGGTCTCTTGACATGGGACCATGCTGGGATTCTGGGGTGAGGGTGGCACCAATGCCAGCTTGACCCCGCCAGACTGGAGATTTCCATCTGTTGATGCTATGTCGCCACCCTCAACAGACCTTCCCCATCCCACGTCAGAAGCGTGGCAGAGTGGATGTTCGCGGCTCAGGAGCCGCACACATCTTCCCCGTCCCTCCTCCCAGAATCTGTCTTCTCTCCTCCTGTGATGGTGGCAGCTCCCCTCCCTCTCCTCGTCCGGTGGAAATGTCCCCCTCTTCATCCCTTCATCCTCTCCACACTCCTCCTGTGATCTCAGAGTCTATCCTCCAGGCTGGGCTCTTGATATGCAAAGAGGACTTTGGGGACTTAGAAAGCCTTTCCCTTCTCCACAAAGCCTGCCTTTCAAGACCATTATCTGGCTAAAGACTGCAGGATCCTCTTCAGTCAAAAGCTGAACATCAATCCTTCCCTTTGTCCCCCTGATCCCCAGTCCTGTGCCTCCCTAAGACCTGGATGCCGCTGGCTGAAAAGAAAGAGTCACACAAAAGAAACACACAGCTACATGAAAAGTGTGTCATTCCTGCCATACCAGATTCCCCGGACAGTCCTGTCATTGGAAGACAGCGCCATACCACTCTCTTCCCTCACCCACCCCAGAGGCCCAGAGAGGGCAAGGGCCAGCTTCAGGCCACAGAGCAAGGCAATGGCCAAGCAGGAATGGAAGCCATGATGCTCAGTGTCTTCCCAGACTGGGTCTCCACTGCGGAAGAGGGTGCTGGGCCTTCATCTACCCAGCAGCCAGGATCGGAGCATTTTGCAAACACTCTGGGAAGCAGGAGTCCAAGGTCAGGGATGGAGCAGAGGGAGCCTCATCCCGGCTCCCATTGCTCCTGTGTTTTGGGCCTCTATCCGCTGTTCCACCACGGTGCGGGACATCCTCTACCCAGGAGCACCCAGGCGCCCCTTGCTGGTACCAGGGTACCCACACTCCAGCGCTACCTGGGACAAAGTCCCTGACCGGCCAACCTTCTTTCTTTCCTCCACCAGGGGCCCAGCCTCTTTCCCCCACTTCTGCTGTCCCCGGCTTGGGCTGACCATCGTCCCTTGGAGCCTCAGTCTCTTCTCCAAACACAGCTGCTTGGTGAGACGGTGTTTAGCTCTTTTAGAGTTGGAAGAGCAGAGTGGCTGTCTTCTAAGCAAGCAAATGAGTCCCTCGTCGAGCCTGAGAGACTGATATATACATAAATGCGTACAATGTGAATCACTTGCGTACATGTGTATCACTTGCGCTACGGGTCCCTGCTTAGAGTTTATAGGCTACAGTGTGTCACATGGAATCCTAAAGGGAAAAACAGCTTTTTATTTTATTTTTTTCACTTTAAGCACATTACCACCAGGAGCAAACCTGGGTTCTGTGAGTAAAGTTGTACAGGGAGGAGACTGGCCAGGCCCAGCCTGCTGTCAGTGTATTGTGTGATTTGGGCAAGGTCCCTTCCTCTCTCTAGGTCGCAATGTCCTCATTTCAAAGAAGTGGAAGAACTGCTCTGGGACTTCACCCAACTCTGATTGCCTGGTGTCCATCTTGACTCGGCTGCCTACTAGCCATGTGGCCTGGGTGACAGTCTGTGCCTCAGTTTCCTCATCTGTGAAAGGGCGGTGATCGGGGAGCCTGCCCCACAGGCTTATACAGACTACTGCGTGTGGGTTCCTCAGAAAGTTCTGGCAGAAAGTCAGAGGCTGACACCCATCGTATGCGGCTGCTTTTGCTAAGCATGAGAGACCTCAGGTCCTGAGCGCTTCCTCTGCCTGCCCCTGGGTAGCATGTGCCTTAAGGTACATACCTGACCCTCTCTGGGCCTCAGCAGCACATCCTGTAAGATACCAAGACAGGACATTGTTTGGGGCCCCAGCAGCTCTGAGAGTTGCTTTCAGAAGCTGGGCTGGGCTGTTGACAACACAGTGAATTCCTTCCTGGGCTGGGAGGGGATGGGGATCAGCTGCCTTCCTGTGGCCAGTGCGGTGGCCTGGGCAGCATGGACTTCCTGTTTCCCAGAGGGAATCCAGGACATGGGGTCCAGCCCTTCCCGCTGTCACCTCACCCCACCCCATGGCAGAAACTGCCACTCGGGTGGCCCTTGCCTGCGTCATCTCCCTGGTGGGTGGCCTGTGTGGGTGACCAGCAACAGTGACAATGGCCCTTTATCTCCCACTCTGTCCCAGACACTTTCTGCTTCCCCCATCACAGCTCAAGAGCCTCGTGCCCATTTTCCAGAGGAGGAAACTGGGGCTGGGGAGGACGGTCGCTTACCCAGGTCCCACAGCTGGTGAGAGGCAAAGCTGAGACTTCTGCTCTTCAGGCCACCTCACCCACGCACCAAACGGATGCCCCTGCCAGGCCTTGAGACACTTCTTCCTCCACCAGGGGCCCGGCCTGGAGCTTGACCTTGAACTCCTGGCAGCCTGGGCTTTGCCTCTGGCCCTCCGCTGCCCCCAGCCAGGCTGGTGCCCTGAAGATGGGGGTGCACATGCTGGCCCACCACTCTCCTCCTCTTGCCACCTGCTGTGGGCTCCCCCAGGCATCTTCCCAGAGAAGGGGTGTCTGCTCACCTCAGCGAGGCCATGTGTCCCCGGATCTCCAGGGTGTCTGGGGCGGAGGACAGCCCAGGTGGGGAAAGGCCCCGCAGAAAGTGCAGGAGGGACAAGTGACAAGTGGGGCCACAGAAAGTGGACCCTGAGCAGGGTACCCCTGTCTTATAGAACCCCACATGCTGCCTCTCCACAGGACGGCCTCCAGCTGGGGCAGCCACATCTATGCTCTTCAGTTCAAAGGAGAGGCAGGCACAGAAGTGACCCGAGATCCCTGTCCCCATCCTGTCCTGAGCCAAGCCTCTCTGAACAGGGCAGTCACAGGGACAATTCCTGGAGCATTACAGTGTGTGTGGATTCATTTACCCTACTGAGCCACCATGAGGCAGAGGCTATGATTATCCTATTTTATGCATAAAAAAACTGAGGTTCTGAGAGTCGCTAAAGTCACCCTTGTGCAAGAAGCACACTGCCGGGCCCAGGATGGTCCCTGGGCACCCAGGCAGGACAGAGTGAGCTGCCCGGGGATGAGAGCAAGGGACCCCAAGTGTAGCAGCACCTCCGAGGGCTGATCTCAAAGGCCAGGCAGGAAGTCAGGCACATCAAGATCCTCCCTGGCCCGGCCCCAGCACCACCCATTACAAAGGCCTCTCTGCCCTCCCTCCCCACTTAGACACAGTCCTTGGGCAGAGTTCCCCAAATGACAGAGATTATGTTTGCTTCTGTATGATCCATAAAGTGGGGGATCAAAACTGAAACCCAGGCCAGTGACAAAAAGGAAGTGAAGTGTCTCGTGCGTTTATGTTGTGACTTTGTATATGTTATCCTATCATCAAACCCATTTCCATGAGGAAACTGAAACTTGAATAAGCAGTGAGGCCATGTATGGACGATCGCCAGGGCCTGAGCCCTACCCAGTTCAGATGGGGTGAACGTGGATATTCAGTGGGGCATGCTGGGCCTTGATTCTTGGACAGTCCTGGGTTCAAATCCTACTTTTGCCACTTAGTTGCTGTCTGACCTCAATGAACACCCCTTCTGGAACCTCGGTTTCCGTATTGGAATAGAGCTAATCATGCTTGCCTTCATTAATTCATCTCACACACATTGGTGAGCATCTACTACGCGCCAGGTGCTGTGCTGGGACCTGCGCATGTACTGCTGAATAAACCTTTGGGGGCAGGTCAGGCTCCACCTGAGAAGTCCCAGACTCCTTCTGCTTCCCCAATCCGGGTACGCCCCACAGGAACTGCCTGAGGCCTGCATCCGCAGGGTGCCATACCACACAGACACCTGTTGCCATGGTCCTTGGGTGCTGTGACGGGGAGATTGGTATCCTCAGAGCATCGCCAGAAAGGAGAGACAGTGGGTGCGAATGCTCTTCCAAGGGCCCCGGGACCTCTGTTCTCCAGCCTGCTGTCCTGCTATAGGTGCTGGAAACGGAAAGGGCAGGGCGTGCTCCCAGCTGCTGCTGGGGACGGGGAGGCGTGGGCCAGGGAGTGCAGTTCCGGGAATCCATCCCAGCCAGCCTACCCTGGGTGTGCACGTGTGCACCTGGACCTGTGTGTAACTGTGTGTGTCTCTGTATCTGACTGTGTGTGTGTTTGTGCAAGTCTGTCTCTGTGTATCTGTGTTGGTACCTGTGTCTCGGTGTGGGTATGGGAGTGTGCGTCTGTGTGTGCATATTTCAAGGCTACCAAGTCGTGGAGAGGAGGGTGTCCTAGACCATCCTACACAGCCACACTGAGGCCAACACACAAGACTCCTACACAGAAGCAACACACAGACAGGTGCATGCGCGAACACCCAGACACACCTAGAGCAGCAGACACAGCACACGTACACAGCCTTCTTCAGGTGTGGTGCACACAGACACACACCTGCCTTCACCCAGGGACAGATCAGAGACATGGGCAGCACCAAAACTCTGGAGGGAGGATACTAAGGAAGGTCAGAAAAGGGCCCCAAGAGCCTCCCATCCTGGGAGCACAGATCTATGGGTCCCTTGCTGGGGCACAGGGCAGGATGCACCCCAACAGATGGAGCTGACAGAAGCAGGGGCCCAGAGGAGGGGCCACCAGCTTGGCCAGTTGGGACAAGGTCAGGGAGGCATGACAGGGTGCTTTAGAAAGAGGGGCCTGGCACTGCTCAACCCACGTGCCCTCAAAGGAATCGGTTTGACGTGCCACCACTCCCACCCAACCCCCACCAGCACACTGGGGACGGAACTCAGGGCCTAGGCACTGATCTACATCCCAGCCCTTTTCTGTATTTTGTTTTGAGTCTGAGTCTCACTAAGTTGCCCAGGCTATGCTCCAACTTGCAATCCTCCTGCCTCAGCCTACCAGAGTGCTGATTACAGGTGTAGGCCACCACATCCAGCTGATGCACTTTCCTAACAAATAAGACACTAGCAGCCCAGAGAGAGAAGAGGGAATGAAGGTGGAATGCTCCACTGGACTGGTCACCAATGAGGGAGAGGCCCCGAAAGGTCACACCTGGAACACCCCTCAGCCTCTCCCTGACTAGACCCCACACACATCCCTCCATCTCCCTCTGTCTCCCCTCTCTGCCATGTCTGCAGTTACCAGTGATTGCTGAGCTGTCATCGGAAACCCTGCCCCTCACTCCCAGGTGACAGAAGAATGCTTCCCCTGCCTTACTCCACATGGGTGGCACAATCCCAGGACCCCAGGCCAGACAAGAGACACAGGCCTGGCCTTCGGGTCATCCCATCACCTGACCACAGTGACCAGCCAGAGGTGGCCCGTAACCCAGTCTGGCCAATCGGTGTCCTTCCCTGGGATTTCACATGTGGCTGCCGGAAGAGAGAGGCTCTGGTCTCCCCCCTCACCGATGGAAAGGAGGTGGCCACAAGCTGCTGTGGCCACATCTCCTCCCACCCTGCATGGAGAAAGTCTGCCTAGAATGGCAGAGAAGGAGCCCAACAGAGGCAGAGTGGAAAGAATGACAATCCTAAGCCCTCAGCAGGGTCTCGGACCTAGGAGCATCTGAGCCAGCACCCACCCACCTGTACCAGGGATGCAGGCCTACAAAGACACCTCCACCAGGTCTGGTCGGAGACCTGTCACACGTGCCCAGAGGAGACCTGGCTAGCACCGCCCCTTGTTCCATCCTCTCTGCCATTTGTCCTGGTCTCATCCCAAGCGCCCACCCAGGCCACCTCCCCATGGTAGGCACAGTCTCTACCACCGCTGCTCGCTCCTCCCAAACCATCTCCCAGGCTGGCTGCTCCCCACCTTGGGCCCGCATCAGGGTCCCTCCGCAGGGAACCTGTCTGCTCCTGCACCCCAGGAGATAATAGCCCTTGCCCTGGCAATTAACTAGGATACAGGGTTTGCTTCTAAGGCAGAGACCCAAAATAACCCTGGTTTAAACAAGAGAGGAGTTGATTTATCCCTGATATAATAATTCACACAGAAACTGCCCAGGGCTGGAGCTCCCTGGCATGGGCGGCCCACATCCCTTCCATCTTGCTGATTGTCATATCGTGTGCCACACACTGATTAGTCATGGGACTGAAAGCTCTGTAAGGACAGGGGTGGGTCTGTCCCTCTCATCATTGGGTCCCTGGAGCCTGGTACAGTACTGGACACAGTGCTGTCCAGCAAAGGCAAGAAGCTAGCTTGCTGAGCTATATCTAAAAGGCTTGACATGGTGGTCCCAAGGAAGGCCAGGATGTCTGCGGCACGAATAGGTAGCTCTGTGTGACAGATGGCACCAAGAGTCTGGACCCAGAGGCGGGCCTGACCAAGGAGGCTGTGGGGATGAGGGACAAGAAGAAAACCACCGGCCAGCCTCTGATCTCAGAGCCCTCGGCTGGGTCTCCTACAGAGAAACAATCAGGGGCCCAGGAAGCTCACCTTCTTCATGACTCCTGGGAGGAGAGGGGACACACTGGGGACAAAGACAAGGCAACGTGGACAGCAAGTTAGTTAGTGACCCTGTGCCTCAGTTTCCCCACTGTGGAGGAAGGTAAGAGTCCCTCCTCCCGGGCTTGAGAAGATGTTTGCAGATACATTAATGGGCAATGAAGATACATGTGCCCTGGAGCCATCTAGACCTGTTGCCGGGCCTCAGTTTTCTCATGTGTAAAGTAGGGGAGCCGGTACCTGAGCCCAGGGGATCATAATGACAGAGACACAGATATGATAGACTTGGCCCTACGCCTGCTGCCAGGGAGTCCCCCCCACAACAGAGAGGAAGGCACAGCACAGAGTCTCGGCTGCCACACGCTTGAGGCCTAGAGAAGGGGGTGGCCGCCTGGTGACTAATCTTGTTAATGGTAATCATCACCCTGATGCTCGTTAATATAATAACGCTGGGCTCCCAGCCGCTGCCTGGCTCCAGTGCCGGCAGCGCCTCTCATCTCTGCCCGGCGGGGGGCTCTGTAAACACTCATTACACTCGGGTCCCTGGAGAGGCCGCCAGGAGAAGCAGCTATTCTGGGCACACTGCTCAGCTCCAGGCCGCAGGCTCTGCTGTTAATAGCCAGCGTGGCACACGCTCCAGCGCATACACAGGTGCACACGCATACTTGCACGCACAGCTGTGCAGGCCTTCCGAGCTCCCTGTCCACTCGAAAGGCCCAGATCTCGGTGCCCAAGGAGCATCTCCTGCCTGCGGAGGGCTGAGCGCTGCACTTCCCCTCGCAGTGACTCAGTTAACCTAAGCAGCACTTCCTGGTGGGTCCTGATTTGAAGCCGAGGAAACTGAGGCCCCTGAAGGATGCAGGACCTGCCCAGAATCACAGACTCATCAAGGAGGAGAACCTGGGCCGGATGCAGGGAGCCTCTGGTTAGCATCAGCTCTTCCATCAACCCTCATGGAGGCCCTGCCCCTTCCCTGGCCTGCGCTAATGAGGAAGTGGGCTCAGAGTGATGCCACTTGCCCAGGAACACACGGCTCGGCTGCCTGGCTTCAGAGCCCCCCCCAGCACTCACCAGGGATGGAAGCAGGCAGAGGCAGGGTACTCCATCCCCTCCTCTCTGCCTCCCACCTTTACCCCGGCCAGTGAGCCTCAGCTCCGGAGAGTCAGCCTCGCAGGGGTCACCCCAGCTGGGCTCCCTCCAGGTCACGGTGCCTCTGCTTCCTAGCCGTGTGTCCCCATGCTGGTCACGTCACCTCTCTAGACCTAGTTTCTTCAGACAGAGACAATGGCTGACACTTGGAGAGAGTTCCAGGTCTATTCGTCTTCATATTATTCCACTGCATTCTCATCACAACTCCAGAGCAAAGATGTGAAGCGAGTCTCTGATTTGAAGATCCTGCGATTCCGTAGGGATCTATGCTTCCCACAGGGTATATTGTGAAAGATTCCATGATCTTAAAAGAGCCCACTATTCTGGGACTTACAGGTACGGAAGGTTCCATCAGCCTGTGCGTCCCAGGGTTAAAGGACATAATGACTTGGTGACTCACTGAGCCTCAGGGGCAAGAGCCAATCAGTCAGGCCCCAGCCAGCCTTGAAGGCCGTCCTGTTCCCTTGCCCCCACCCCCTCCTGTGGCATCAGGGCCAGTGAGGCAGAGCAACCTGAGTCCGAGGCCAGCAAGGCTCCTGGTGGGTGACTGGGTAGACAAAGGGCTCTGTGGAGCCACCCCCACTGCCTGACCCAGCCTCACACAATGAAAGGACGTTTCCACTGTACCCAGCCAGCCCCGCCCTCAGCCATGAACCAGAAATGCAGCTGAGTTTAGTCCCAGAGCAGCCCCCAAGAAGGGCCGCAGGATGGAGGTGGGGAGGAGAGAGGAAAGAAAGGCAGGTGCCCCCCCTCACTCTGGTTAGCCACTGGTCATCTGACCTCTCCCCCTTCACCCATGCTGCCCCCTCCCTGGCATCTTCCCTCCCTCTGGGGGTCATTCAAGGCAGGCACAAGTGCCACCTTCTCCAGGAAGGCCTACCGAGTTGCCCTACCCCACCTTGGTTTCCTTTCACCAAAGTCTGTTGCATGGCACTGAGTGCCAAGGTGACTCCAGACTCCCACGTCTCCTTTGCTCTCCAGTCTGCCCTTCCTGCAACCCAGATGTGACCTAGAACACAGATGTGATTTGTCATTCTCTCTCTAGTTCCTGACTCTCAAGCGTAACATTCAAAACCACTCCCAACCCTGGTCCCAGCCTTTTGCCCAGCTTTAATTCTGGCCTCAAACCCCTACACTAAGGCCCAGCCAGGTGAAGCAGGAGTCCACCTTCTAGAGTCTGCCTTTCCAAGTGAGTCCGCAGCAGCTGGGGCCCTCACCTGGTCCCCAGAGCCAGACGTGAGGGCTCCTCCCTACACACGCACACACACACACACACACACACACACACACACACACACACACACACACACACACACATGCCCCACAGCCTCCAGGGAGCCCACTGGGGTTGCAACCTTATAGTGTGTGCTAGTACCATGGACAGCACCAGGGTAGTTCTGAGCGCTGCAAAGAGCCACCTGCTTGTACACTTGCACACCCTGGGCACACGTGTATTTCACACAACAGCACCAATCTGGTTGGGAAACTGGCCACCCTGTCACCAACTGCTCAGCTACCTCCCTGCAGTCTGTTACAGGCACTGTTTTATTTCTTGCTTTATTACTTTTTTTTTCCCTCCAGTACTGGGGATTGAACCTAGAGACTTAGCACTGAGCTACAGCCTCAATCCTTTTGAAAGAGGATTTCTCTAAGTTGCTGAGTTGCCAAGGCTGGGCTGAAATTTGCATTTCTCCTGTCTCGGTCTCTCGGAGTGCTGGGATTACAGACACGTACCACCACACCTGGTTTCCGTGGCCTTTTTCACGAACCACAAATCTGAGCATATCATTCCTTAAACAGCTTCGTGGCACACACATGCACACAAAATCTACTTATAAATTAAACTCCTAGCCAGTTAGCATGACATTATCTAGGCCCTATCACATGTAGGCTCTCACCAGCACCACAAATCCATGCCAACCATTGACTTCATCCTTCCCCATACACGCGGATGATTTTCACACTTGTGTCCCCTCTTCTTGGGAATATTTTCTACTCTTCATTTCACAGAGAACTCCCACATAGCCTTCAAAACTCAATCAAACATTTCCTGTTGCAGAAAACCCCAAAGTCAATTATTTCCCTCCTTCGTCCTCCAAGAGGCTCTGCGCCTGCCTCTGTTTCCCTTGGCCTCATTGAACTCTGCATCGCCATGCACCCCTCGTGCCAAGCAGAAGTCAGCTAGGTGTGTCTGGGCCTGCTGGAAAGGGAGTGGCCATCCCGAGAGAGGCAGGTGCTGTCTACCAATTCTGGCTGATTTACCACTACATCCTGTCGTTAATACTTGTTTTTAACAGCTTCAGAGGTATATGGGAGTCTAAAAACCAGGGCAAAGCTGTGCTTCTTGTGTTGTTGCTCACTCTAGAAACCTGGCTTTCTTATCTTCGGGTAGAGAGAGCAGTATTTATGGTACAGGCCATCTGCCCAGTAATTGTTAGCATATGATTAAATAAAACACATCCTCCTGCAAATCTGTGTAGATCCAAGGAGCCGCGCAGGGCCTCCACCCTCAGCCACAGCCTCACTTTGGGATTCTGCTTCTATGTTCCCCTCTGCAGGGTTGCAATTCCCTGAGGGCTTTTATTGCCCAACCCCTAGTTCCCAGCATGGCACCCAGCACACAACGAGCCTGAGCCTTCGTCACTACTGAGTGACAAACTAGAATGATTTCCACAGGCTTCTGATAGGTTGCCTGGGGTCAAATCCTCAGTCTGCCACATGCTGGCCAGATAATTTTTACACATTTTTAACATTTCAAAGAGGTCTAGTTTTTCTTGTCTGTAAAATGGGCATAATATCTAGCTCATGGGGTTAGTAGGACATCCAAAGACAGCACTGTATGCAAAGGACCAGACATGGAGCATGGGCAATAGCAAAGGCACCATCGAGGTTCATGGGCATTGTCAATACAGTGAGGGGTTAGATGTAAGAACAGGGGAAATTTAGAGGCGAGAAAGAGTACCATGCCGTACAGTCATCCAAGGTGAATGGGACACTGCACATCCCCATTTACTGAGCACTTGCCATGTGTGATGTTTTAACTTAAGGGAATATGATGCAACTCTGTGGAATGGGTACTAGGGTAATCTCCATTAAGGTCCTGTCAGAGTAGGGTGCAAGAGGCTGAATAGCCTGCCTGCAATTGCTTAACCAGGAAGTACAAGAGCCAGGATCCAAGTCAGGCCAGGTGCACCCCAGTGTCCAGCTTTTCACCGGCTGTGTGACCAAGCTGTGGGCCACAAGACAGAGGCACCTGGGGCCGGAAGCAGAACTGAGGGCCTTCCCTGTACGCCCTTCCAGCAACCAAGCCGGGGCCGCCCTCCGAAGCCGCCTCTCTCAGACCACCTGTGCCCACTCACTCACCCAACCAGCCTCCATCTGGTCCTCCCTTTCCTGAATTTTCCTCTTCCCCGCGTCTAGGAGTTCTTCCTGGCCAGCATTGGATGCTGTCTGGGAGTTCCCAGAGGGGCCAATGTGGGAATAGAGTTTTGAAGGGCCCACAGGAATGTACCAGGAAGAGGGTATGAATGGGAAGCCAGGTTGATATACAGTTGTCTCACTTACACTCTCAGCATTCTGGGAGTCTCTATTCCCCCCATTCACTCACATAAGGGAATAAACCCTGCTTCTCAGGGTGAAGATTAAATGAGCTACTACATGGAAACTTATTTAAAGGACACTCATGCTTACCACACACCAGCCACCATCCTAAATGCCTCACACATATGAAGGAGTGCGCAGCATACACCCAGCACGTGGGCCACACAATGACGTGGTTTTGCTGCTGACGCTGTGAGCTCCACACTGTTACTGCTTGTACCTGCCATATATCACTCATTGTGCTGGACACTTCAACCTACTCGCTATTTGGGTCGCTGTCCCCACAGTGTCCGCAGCCAGCACCTTTCTATGCCTGCTTTACAGAGAAGGACGCCAAGGCTGGGAGACGCCAAGGCCGTGGTTCCTCCAAGGGTGACCCAGGAGAACCCATGTCTAAACCGTCGCTTTTCCTTAAAGTGCGCTGTGGCTGGGGAGGGTTACTTGTACGATTTCCAGCAAGACACGATGCAGGTCTGGACAGGGCCACAGCCTTGACAGGGTAGTGGGGGTGGGGCAAAGCCAGCATCCCTCAAAGTGGGAGGGGTAACCCAGCCAGCCCACCTCCTGGAGCTGATATGAACAGCGAGGTCAAGGACTCCCTAGAAAGGTCACTCAAGAAGGGAGGGCTAGAGCTGCCACTCTCCCTGGAGGAGGGAAAGCGCCCAAGTCACATCATAGTCATCGAGATTCCACGTTGGTTATTCCGTCAGAGCCATTCACGAGAAACGGTCTCCACAAAAGGGGTAGAAACAAAGCCCCTGAAAGTGTTGACCATCCAGAAGTGGGCGACACATGGCTGGAGGCAGGATGATATCACGGTCTCACACCAGGGAAGGAAGTAAGGAGAGCGGCCAGGGACCTGGACCCAGCTCTGCATTTCCGGGGAGTGAGACCGCGGGCAGATCCCCAGAGCTCCCGAGAATCAATTTCTTCTTTCCTAAAATACTTTATTATGAGAATTGAAGATACAAACTTAGAGTAGGAGAATAATATAATGAACCCCTATGTGCCCATTCCTCGGCTTCTGCAATTAACAGCTCGAGCCCATCTCACTTCCTGCTCCTTCCCCCACCGCTCCGCCACAGGATTTGGAAGTCAATCCCAGACAGCCTATCACTTCACCTGCTAAGACTTCAGTCCGTATCCCTAAAAGATGAGAAGAGGAAGAGGAGGAGAAGGGAGGGGAGAAGAAGGAAGGAAGGAGGAGAAAGAAAGAGATGAGAAGACAGAAAGAGCCAGGAGTTGTGGTACACAATTGTAATCCCAGCTACTCAGAAAGCTGAGGCTGGAGGATCCTAAATTGGAGGCCAGCCTGGGCAAGTTAATGAAATCTTGTCTCAAAATAAAAATTACAAAAGGCTGTAGCTCAGTGGTAAAGCACTTGGCTACTATCATGCACAAGGCCCTAGGTCAATCCCTAGTATCCCTGCCCCCCCCAAAGAAATAGACATCACTAAGGGGCATTATCACATCTAGAACACCGAAAAAGATTTTATAATAACTAATATTTACTCTCTGTTCGAATTTCCACTTGCTTTACAGCTGGCATTTTAAAAGTAGTTAGTGTGAATCAGGATCAGTATTAGGTTCCTGTGCCAGCTGAGAACATCTTGTAATCATATTTATAAATTTGCTAGCTGGTGACCACAGCATGTCCCCCTAGTCCCTTCTGCCTGGGAGACAGAGACTCAGAAGGCCGATGACTTGAGCTCAGGATTTTGGAGCCAGCCTGAGCAACACAGTGAGACCTTATCTCAAAATAACTTATAAAAATATGTATATATTCTCTCGTTCTCTCTCGTGCTCTCCTCTCTCCTCTCTCTCTCTCTCTCTCTCTCTCTCTCTCTCCTTTCTTCCTTGCAATTTATTTACTGAAAGAACTGGGCCATTGTCTGATAGAGTGTCCCAGGGTACAGAGTTTGCTGATAAGGCCAATGTTTCTCTGTAAAATGGGCGTAATAAATTCTCTCCAAGAATTAAATGAGATAATGTATGTGAACGAGTGCTGACGATCAGAAGACAGCCCACAGATGTCATGGGTTAATATATTTTTGAGTCTTTCCATTATACCCTACTGCTTCTGCTGTTCTGATGCTACAGCTGAGGTTCAGAGATGTTTAGCAACCTGCCCACACTCTCACAGCCTGGAGGGACGGGACAGCAGGAAGACCGGAGGGAACCACGAGACCAGGCAGACACCGAGGCCCAAATCCCACTGCACCCTCTAACAGCTTTGAGACTTGGGTTTCTGCTCTCTGAACCTCGGTTTCTTCATTTACAAACAGGCCAGGAGGCCAGAGCTGCCTGGGGCTGAGGAAGCTAAGGAGAGCAGAGCGGGCCCGGATGCCCTTTGCTGTCTGCTCTACTCCCACCACACACGTGGTGCAGTGTCCTTCCTCCCCCGGTGGGGCCGAGGCTCACAGCTCCTGTAGTGACAGCCCAGGTCCTCAGGAGGCCCCCAGCCCACCGTGAGGCCGACGGAGACAGTGGGCGCCCTGGAAGCTGAGCACACTCTGTTCTCGGGACAGCTCAGGCCAATGGCTGTGACCTCCTGGGCTGGCAGAAACAATCAGCCATTCTTCCTCCTTCTTTTGGGCCCGGGGGCCCAGAAGAAAATGCTCCGGCTCCCAGCAGTGTCCAGACCATCTGTGCAGCCCAAACGTATGGCAGCTGGCATCGGCCTCGGCTCTAACGAGCCCAAGCCTAAGCCATAGGCTGCACCAGAGCCCACACTGGCAGTCTGATTGCCACTCGGGTTCAGGGTCATTTATCTACTCAGCGGGTGACACGCTGAGCTCTGCGAATGAGAACACCAACCAGGACGGCAGCAACGCCAACAATGATTGCCACAATCACAGAACACCTTTCCTTGGCCCAGCATGGTCCAGCCCAGGCACGTGAATCGGGCGCACAGTCCCTCTCGACGGGTGAGGAAACTGAGTGCCGAGAGTGGCTGGAACTCACCCAAGACCACGCAGCTAGTGCCCAGCAGAGCCTGGATTTGAAGAAAAGCTTGCCCGGTAAGGGCTGGTGCCGAAGAAGGAATTTCAGTCCTGCTGCGACGGCCAAGGAGGCCAAGCTTCATGCTGGATCATTTCAATACAGTGTCTCAATGAACCCTCCCTTGGCTCCAAAGAGCAACTTTCTCATCCCCTTTTACACGTGGGGACACGGGAGACCCGGGAGGTACAGTAACGTGCCAAGCACACGGCGCCACACGGCCTGACTCCAAGACTACGTTTCTACTCACCCAAGGGGAGTTCGGTGGGGAAGGCGATGAGGGCCCAGTGAGGGGAGACCGCAGGCCAGAGGACCTCAGAGGCAGGAGAGCACCACCTGGATGAACAGCCACAGGTGCTTGGCTTTGAATCCTGGTAAACCAGCCCCTCAGACCACAGCAAGCTTTTAATGGCGGCGAAGCCCTCTGCAGGTCCGGCCCCTTTGCCCCATTTCACAGCTGTGCAGAGTGAGACTCCAAGTGACCAGTTGTCCTAGGTTCCAGAGTGGGGCCCCAGGCCTCGGGGCTCTGAACCTGAACTGCCAAGCAGTAAAGAGGGAGTAGAGTTTGGAGGCAGTAGCCAAGGAAGAAAGACCCCCTCGCCCCACACCGGTGCCATCAGTTATGAGGCTGGTCATTGTTCAGCTGCCCAACAGACTATGTGCCCGGAGGGCGGGAGGGCAGGGGTGCGTGTTGACTGGGGACTTCTCGTCTCCTAGTCCCAAGCAGAGGCTGGGTATAAGTGACTACTTGAGAACATTTACTGGAAGGAGGAAGCAGAAGAGGCAGGGAGGGAGGGATAGGACACTGGCCAAATCCATAGGCCTTAGGTTCCAACCCACCCAGAACCATCAGGACCCTGTGTATCACATTTCAAGAGGAAGAAACTTCCAGAAGAAATATCTGCAGGTCCTGGAGTGGTTTCCCTTGGAGGAGGGACGTTTGTGACTATGATTCTCAAGCGCAGGTGCCGTCCCCTGGCAAGGAGTAAAATAGCCCCACGTGCCCAAGAGCAGCAGGGCACCTGGAAGGGGCCACAGACAAGCTGGGTTTCAGGGGAAAGGGCCCTAGACTTCAGAGTGGCAGACAGCGCATGGCCCTCAGGACATCCCTGGCAAGAGAGCTAGGCAGAGTGGGGGCCAGGAAGGGCCCACCGAGGCTCTAAAGACGGCAATTCTACACCCAGGAGGGGCCGGGCTGGCTCGGGGACCTCCCAGGCCTGCGCTGACTGCTCTCCTTTGTATAATCCCCACCATGTTCCCTTTGGAGGATACTGTCATTCCATTTTACAGGTGAGGAAACTGAGGTCAGAGAGGCCAAGAGACTTGCCCAGAGTCAGAGCTAGGAAATGTCACCACCTGAGTGTGAAAACAGCCAACAGGCCCAAAGCCACCCACCTGGGCAGCTCTGAGTCTGCTACTCTGTGGTGTCAGGATTCTCTCTCTGTGGTCTGAAATCAGAGTTCTTCCTCCGGGGTGAACCGCCGCCCCCACCCCACCCCCACTCAGCCCTGTGGTTTCCCGAACACTCTGAACTCAGAGCAGCTTTTAGGGTAACAGTTCCCACAGGGGTTGCCAGTCAATTCTCCACACCTGGTTCTCATTTTCCTTTAAAGGGGAAGGTAGCCGAGGCCACAGTGGGGTTGGGACTGCCCCTGCCCAAATGACGCCCGTATTAATCTCACACTCTGGCAACAGTGCATCATTTCAGCTTAATTTTATTTCCTCTTATAAATGGGCACAGCACGGGAAATGTTAAAAACAAAAATCAAACAAAAACAAACCAGTTCCTTCCCCAGACCGGGCCAGACGCACACCCACGATGGGGCAGTGCCCTGGTCACCTTGTCCACCGTCTTTCCTCCACTTCTCCTTATTCAAAGTTTTGGCCATGAACTCAGGACAGGTATGGTTAATAAAGAGGTTATGGTGGGGAGAGAGAGTGGGGAAGGCCAGCGGGAGGGAAGGACGGACTCCCGCCCACCACTGGCTGGGGGCTGGGAGGGCTCTGTACAGAGGAAAGGACTCACCAGAGGGGGGACACTGTCTTTAAGGGGCTCTCTGGAGCCACGCTGCCTACGAGAAATATTTACATGCATTCGTCACGCTGGGGCCAGGCGGGCACCTGGGGGATGCTGGGCGTCAGCCCTCACATGAGATGGTGACTTCCAGGCCCAGTCTCGGCCTCTCTAAATCTGTACAGTTTGTGGGCTTCTATTTACAGACCAGAGGCGAGCGAGGCAAGTCCAAGGTTGCGGCTGGCAGAGGAAAGCCAGGAGAGCCGGGAAGGCCACTCCGGCCTGGGACACAAGCTTGGCTCTGCTCCCAGCCTGACCTGACAGGCAGCTTTGCCAATCCCGAGGCTCCGGCCTGAGCTCCCTGAGGCCCTGCCACAGGCCCGGACAGCCCCATTCGCCACCCGCATCCCTCCAGTGATCGAGGGGACCAGCCTTTCAGGCAAAATCCTATTGGGTCTGGCCACCTGCAGAGACCGAATCTGGGCTCTAGAAATCACAGCCAGGGGCCGGTCTCACCCCCAACTGAGCTCAGCCCGCCTCGCCCTACAGTGGTCAAGGCCCAGGAGAGCTCTAAGCCACACAAGCTCCCTCTCATTTGGAATGTGCTGTGCGCCCAGGAAACAGCAGGGCCTGCAGAACACCCTCCCAGGAGCACTGGGGTGTCTATGGGCCCACGTGGTTAGCCCTGCACATTTCACACCATAGTTGGGGTGGGGTGAGGGCCCTGCACCCCCATTGCACTATAGAGAGCTCCAGCTCATCCTTGGCTGGGCTCTTTGATTGCCCTACCCTCTGCCCCTCTGAAGGACCTGGCCTGGGTGGACCATAAACTTCATGAGGATAAAGCCTGGACCTTGGCCGGGGCCCAGGGCTCCATGCACAAGGCCCTCGCCCTCTCTCTCAAGGGCTCAGGACGCAGAGAAGAGGGGCCAGTGCCAGCAGGCCAAGTCCAAAGCCAGCGCTTGGGCTATGAGAAGTCAGGCCAGCCAAGGCCTTCCCATATTGGCCTCCAGCCAAACACAGAAGTTGTACCCACTGCTGGCCCCCCATCCCAGCGCCGATGTCCCTGGGGCCTGTGTGCCCGGGCACTGCCTCCTGCACGCTCCCTGGTTTCTCAGCCTCGGCCTGCCCAGGCCTTCTCACCAGAGCTGCTGTCCTCAAGACAGCAGCCCACCAGGGAGCAGGGGAGGGGAGGCCAGGTGTGCCCAGCCGCCCAGCCCTCTGTTGCAGGGCCCGTGGAGGCCGAGCCCCTCCTCAAGGCCTGTGGGCCCAGGCTGCCTCCGCTCCCAGGTCTTCCCCAAAGGCTCCAGCTGGCTGGCTTCCTTACACAACTCTGGGCCCTGCCAAGGAGGGCTTCCACAGGGCCTGGAAGGAGGACCCCTGGAGCCTGGCCCTTGCCGACTCAGCACCCTGCCTCGCCCCCTGCGGAAGTCCACTGCCAGTGAATCTTGAAAAGGGAACAGAAATAAAACTGGGATGGGCTCCTGACTCGGATCTGGGCTGTGGGTAAGAGGTGGGAGAGGGAGGGCCAACCAGTCACAATTCACATCACATCCCCTTGGCTCCTGGAGCTCCCACCAGGCCTCCTCCCCTCAAAGGAGACTGGCGACTCCACATCTAAAATACTTATAAAATAGCTCCACTTTCAAGGGTACCGAAGAAAGGGAAGGCAGGCTTGGGCCTGTGACCTCCCCCCACTCTTTGCTGTCACCTGTTCTAATCCCTCAAATATCTACCCTTGGGGCCTGGGGCATCTGGATGGGCTGCTTCCAGCTGTGGGGCCCTGGAGCAGCAGCTGGAACTGCAGGCTTGTTTGGTCAAATAAGTGGGCGGGGCTGAGGATGCAGAGGGCCCGGGCGGAGGGCCAGCCCTCACAGGCACTTTGGAGACTTGTGTCCTGGGAGGCAGAATCAGCTCCCTAACCTAGGGCAGGAAAAGTAGACCACACACCCTTTCCCCACCCAGGGCCTTTGGTCCAAGGAGACTCAAGCACCCTCCACAGCCTGGGACCAAATTTCAGGGCCCAACCCCCATCCTTCTTCAGCCTTGGAGAAGTCCCAGGGCTCTCAGTGGGTGGGGGTTGGCCCTGAACCTCTCCCTTTGTGGGCACAAAGAAGGGAAGCAGGCAGGGGTGAGGCCAGGCCTTCAGGTGTGCAAAGCCCTGGGAGGGCTGGTGGCAAGGTCCCCCCACACCACCCTTTAGCTCAGGAAAGGCAAGTGCCCACCCATCTTCCCCTGGTGGATGCAGGGCTGCATGGACTAGGACTGCGCATCCATGTGGGACCATGTCTGACAGGGGCTGGGATGGGCAGCAATGTGGCTGGAGCGGGCACCTTGATGTGGGAACGAGTGTAACAGGGCAACTGAGACCCAATATGGGCTGACTGTTCCAACATAATTCTGCCTTCTCCAGCGAGCCTGAAAGCTCAGTACGACATGTGTGGTGCCAGCATGTGCAGGGGAGACAGAGAGGCAGACCACACTGTCACCATTCAGGTGACTGTAACTAGTGACTTGCACCACAGGTGTCTGGCGGGCTGGGCAGGCGATGCATGAAGACACATCTCAGAAGCCGCGTCCTGACGTGTCTGGGTGGCCAGCACTGTGTATCCCTTTGTCATTGCTCCACTTTGCGTCTTGCGTGTGACCACATGACAATATGTATAACAGGGTGGGTGGTGGTGTCAGTGTAGAGTCTGCTCACAGGAGGGACGTCAGGTGGCCGTCCTCCCCGTTGGCCGCCCCTGCGCTCCCAGGAAGCCATGTCCTTGGAGGACAGAGGACGGGAAGCCTGGGGCACCTGTGCACTGGGCAGGGGAGATGGGAGAATGATTCCACAACCGCCGGGAGGCCAGGACAAACAGGCTGGTGACAAAGGACACTCCCTTACCCAGGCAAAGAGAGGCCCTGTGACGGGAGTGAGAGGCTGCAGTGTCTAGATGATTTCAAGGGCTGAGTTTGCCACGTGTTGGTCCTGGAAGCCAGCCTAAGGGCCTCTCTGCCTCAGGAAGGAGACTGAGCCAGCCCTTTTGGATTTTGCGGAGGCTCAGTCCATCTCAGGCCCCACCCCTTCCCCTTCTCCCACCAGCCAGTCAGGAGTTTCCTTCCTCCTGTCCAGCTGACATAAGGTCCCAAAGCCCCAGGCTGGTGGGAGACAAGAGATGAGCTGGTGAGGGCACAGTCTGGGGCAGACAGTGGCACCCCCATTCCTCAGGGCAATGTGTGAGGCTGGCAGCCCGAGCAGGCCACGGAAGGGCGGGCAGAGAAGAACAAGGCCAGGCCCAGTCCCAGGCCTGGGCCAGTGAGGCTGGGCTGGGGACCGGGTGAGGGCGGCTGAGGCTGCAGGGAGGCACTGAGACTCCGCTAGGCATAGAACTCCTCCTGCTTGTCAGGCTTCTGATACGTGACACTCGCCTGCTTGGGCTCTTCCAGTGTGTAGCTGCCCTCGTCCTTCTTCTTCATTCGGTAAACGAGCAGTGTGACCAGGAAGGCGGCAAAGAGGGCGCCCACTACCCCGCCCACAATCACAGCTGTGGAGGGAGAGCAGAGGTCAGGGTCCTGAGGCAGGATGGAGGATGGTCAAGAGCCCAGGGGGTGGGGCCCAGGGCCAGGAGTCCTAAATCTGCCAGCAGAGTAGGCGTGAAGGAGGAGTTAGCACACGCTTCATCCGCAGGCCAGGCCCGCTCCTCGCTCCTGCTCTTGGAGGGAGAGGCCATGGTCTGCATCACATGTCAGAGTCCCGCTGCTATAAAAGGCTCCACTACTTGATAACCACTAGGTGCCATCTAAACAGCAGCACTTCCCCATTAGAGAAGGCATACTTCCACACAGATGTGCACAGCACAACTGCTCAGGTGCAGATGGGGAGAGGGAGCCTACAGAGGTCGCACTGTTTCCAAGGGGGAGACAGGACCTGGACCCTCTGTCCAAAGTTCTCTGTAGCAGACGTGGCCAAGACAGGCCCATAGGCCGGGGGTCAAGGGTGGAAGAACGCCAAGCCAAAGCGTGCGTCAGAGATTAGCACAGGGAGCAACGTCCCACAGGGTCAACCAGCACGACCCCGGAAAGCAGCACTGAGGAAAGCTCGGAGATGGGGACGCAGTCAGGGTCAGCTGGGGGAAGGTTAGGGGAGGGACCGGAGGGCAGTGCTAAGTGGAGTCCCCAGCTTTCCCTTCTCCCAGGAAGCCACACCTTCCGAGTCCCGAGTGCAACAGGCCTGACTGGCTGCCACACTCCAGGCTCCTCCCAGGCCCCCCACCCAGAGCACATCCTCACCTACGAGCACCTCCTTCCGCTCCAGGATGCTCTTCTGGGGCAGCTGAGCGGCTGAGCTGCCAGAGTCGATGGCATTGTCCAGGAGGCCAGGGCCCGGATGGGAGCCTTTGGGCAGTGTTCCAGGCGGAGGCGATGGCTTGGCCGCAGCCCCTCCCACGGCCACCACCTCATTGGCTGTGTCTGGCTGTGTGGTCTCTTCCTCTGGCAGCTCGAAGTCCCCGCTGGGCCCCCCACTCACTGGCACCTCCGGCTCATCCCCTGCTGTGGTCAGGAGGGACTCCGGAGTCGGGGTCTGCAGAGAAGTGACAGGAGCCCAGAGGTCAAGGCAGCCACACACAAAAGCCGTCCCACCACTCTATTCCCCAGAGGGAAGGATGCTCGGGGAGGTTAAGTAACTTCCCAAGGATGCCCAGTTAGTAAGCAGAAGCAGAGCTAAAACCTAGATCTATCAGTCAGGCATGGTGGTACATGCCTGTAATCTAACCATTCTGGGAGGCTAAGGCAGGAAGATTGCAAATTTGAGCCCAGCCTGGGCAATTTAGCAAGACCCTATCTCAGAATAAAAAACAAACAAAAAGGCTGGGGATATAAGCTCAGTGGAAGCCCTGTGTTCAATCCCCAGGACTACATCCCTGTCCCCCATCCCATCCCCACCCCCAAATCAGCAGATCTATGCAGTTCCAGAGTCTGTGTTTCCAATCACTCTACTACACTGCCTCTGTTCTTAGTCTGGCCACATCCTATCCCCACCACTTCCCCTCAAGCTGCCTTATTAGCAATCCTCAGGGGACCCCTGGACGCAACAGTTATGTACTTGGGCCTGGCCCAAGGCACAGGAGAGTCCCTCAGTCAGTCCAAGAGCCCAACTCCACATCCAGGCAGCCAGCCAGTGACTACACACCCTGATGTCGCCCTCCACATGGAGATGGACCAGTACGGGGGCTCCTGAGAGCAGACCAGGGGCTGTGGAAGCCATCAGGGCAGGCGTGCAGCTGCTCGGCCTGTGGGTCTGGTGCCCAGGCAAGGAAGGCAGCGCGCTGGGGCTACACCTGCAGCCTGCACTCTGGCCCTGAGCCCCGCCATTGTCTCTGCTTCCTGCTTGGCCAAGCCTCTGTGAGAGCGCCAGGCTGCCCTAGCTGCTCAGAGGAACCCAGCACAGGGCCCAGTCCTGCAGGAACAGATGCCGTCTCCGGGAAGCTCTGCCCGCAGCCCTGTGGGCTCTCTGTGCCCAGCGGACCCACGTGGACCAGGCTTCTGCTCCCCTTCATCCCTTCCACCTGAGTGTTTCTCAGCCTCCTCTGCCCTCGGTCCCCACCCAGCCCTCCTGCCCCTCAGCCCCACACACACCCGGCCCTGCGTTCGCCCCATCTCAGGAGCCAGGGTCCCAGCCCGGTGCCTGCGCTGCGGTGGAGCCCTCGCAAGCGGCCTCCTCTCCACACATGTCGGCTGCCCTGTCTGTGACAGGAGCCCATCAAGGGAGAGCAGAGGCCACAGAGAGGCCTGAGCATGGCTAGTGCAGTGGCAGACACACTGTGCAGTCCCGAGTCACCCTCCGGCCGGGAGCAGTCACAGCGATGAGGAGGACAATGACCGTGGCTGAACGTTCAGTTTGTGTACCAGCGCCAGACCTTCCTCTAAGCACTTTGGATGTGTCGGGAAATGTAATTCTCACAACACTATGATGGACTTTGTCACTTTCTCCTTTCACAGACAAGGAAACGGAGGTACAGGACAGGTTGGTGACTGGCTTGAAGTCACACGGCTGGAAAGTGACAGCAGGATTCAAATCCAGGCTGCCCGCTCCTGAGTCTGCTCACGATGAGCACACGCAGCACTGGCCCTCCTCACAGCTGCGCACACTCCATGCACCCAATTCCCCATCAGCCCGCCCCAGACGCCCAATCCCTGCCCCACTGACATCCTGGCCCAGCATCAGAGCCCAACCGCCCACCCTGGCTTTCTGTCCCACTCCGCCCCTCCTGCTCCATCTCTGTCCCCTCCTGTGACTAGCACTCTGGTCCTCTGCCACATCCCCTCTGCCCCTCAGCCCTGCCTGGCTCGTCTCTAGAACCTTCTGGTCCTCTCCCTGCCCAGCTCCACCCTCCTCCCCCAGCCCTGACCTCTTCCTGTGCCCCATCCTCTCTCAGCGTCCTCACCTGAGCCACCTCCGTGGGTCCAGGGGCAGTGGTCCCCAGGGGCAAGGTGCTCCTCTCAGGGACATCAGGCTCCTGGGTGGTAGCTGGTCTGGGAAGGGCCCTTGGCCGGGAGGTAGCTGTGCTGACCAGCCTGGGTGTTGGGGCCTCCGTGTCCAAGATGGCCACTGTGGTGGGGGGTGAGGGCGCCGCAGGGGTGGTGGCCTGGGCCGTGGCGGCTGTGGTCAGTGGAAGAGGCGGAAGCCTCCGAATGCCAGTGGTCCTTATGACAGCAGTGGTGGCCGTGGAAGGGGGTTCCGCAGGGATGCTGGGGGCAGCAGTGGCCACGGTGGCAGGTGCCGTGGCCATGGTTGGGGCCCCTGTGGTGGCAGCGGTGGTTGCCATGGTGGTGGAGACTGTGGTGGCTCTCTGGCTGGGCTCTTCCGGGACCTCTGTCACCACTGGGGGACTGGTGACCGGCTCTGGGGTAGGACGCTCAGTAGGGAGCTCTTCAAATGGGGTGCCTACAGGCCGGATGTCCGTGGTGGGGAGCACTGCAGGTGTGGTGGACACGGCCAGGGCCACTTCAGGACTGAACTGCATGGCCGTCTCAATGCCCGACTCCTGCTCGAAGTCTGAGGGGGTAGGGAGAGGGAGAAAGCTAGGGAACTGGGTAACGTGAGGAATGAGGATCCCAGGTAAGAAGCGGCCATCAGGGTGAGTGCTCCCCCGCCCCAAGTTTCCAGGAAAACATGAAGGAGAGGAGTAAGGCACAGCCTGGCCACAGGCTCCCAGCTGGCAGGCACTCGCCAGCTCCTCGGGGTCTCACCAAACATTCTCCGAGGAGCCGCTGCCTCCAGGAAGCCCTCCTGACTCTTCCAGCCCACCCAGCCTGGAGCACCTCTCAGCTTGAGTCAAAGCAGCAGCAATGAAGGTGTGCTGGCTGCAAATCTCGCTTTGGATTAAAGGGAGCAGAGGCGCACCATTCAGGAAGACTCAGGTGCAGTGCCCACCTGAAGCAGCAAGGGCCCCACACACCAAGGCTCAGGCAGAGAGCATCCTGCAGGGGAACTGGCTGGGCCGCCTGGCTGAGTCCATGCTACCAGGAGAAACAAAGAAACTGGGAGGGAAATGAGACGAAGGGAGCAAGGAGGTACCTGGAAGGGAGACAAGAGGCCAGCTCTCTGGGGGCTGACGCACGCAGAGGAGAGGAGGTGGGGAGGTTTGGAGCAGAGATGTGGCTCGTCAGGGAAGGGCCTTTACCAACATTAACGTGGACAAGGCTTTAAGAAATGCGCTAGAGGGAGACTAGGGGCTGGAGGCAGCCAGCTCCATAGCATGTGGCCCTGTTTTCACAGAGGCCATCTTGTCCTCAACTGGGCTGATCCCATCGTCTCTCAGCTACCATTTCTAGAGCCCCTTCTCCCTGCAGAGCCCGACTTCCTGTCCCAACCCCTCCCAGAGTCCCCATCTCCAAGGAAGAACATGGAGAGGGCAGCAGCAGCAAGGCCAGGATGGAGCGGCCTAATCTCACACACCCCTTCCCGACCCACAGCCTGACACACCTTCACCCGGGCAGGGCCAGCAATCAGTGGCCCAGGCACCACTCATCCTTCACACCTGCCTTAGCCCCGCCCCTGGGTACAGCTGACTGGATCAACCTGACCCAAGCTGGGCCAATCACTTTCGCTGAGGACCTGCCATGACCACTGAGAGGTGACTGCTAAATTCCTCCAAGTGGACAGAACAGTGCCATGAAGACTGGATTACCAAGTCTGTTTCCGACATGGGCCAGAGGTCTGCAGAGAGACACCGGCAGCACAGAGATTCAGAGACGAGAGGCCATGGGGAGCTGGATGTCCCCAGTATTAAGGCCTTTCTGGCCTGCTTCACTGCCAGGGAGGATGCCCTGCCTGACCTCTGTACCACCAGAGGACTGCGTGGGTTCTTGGGGGAGAGGCGCAAACACACACACTGGTCATTATGACAGGCAGGGAGACGGGGAGGTACTTACAGCCAGAGCCTGACCCTGAGTAGAGGTCATCCAGTTCATCGTCAGGAAACGAGTCATCATCCCCGGAGCCTTCAAGGTCCACAGGCCTCTCGAAGTTCTCACTGCGCCAGCGCTGAGCCTGGGAAGGTGGGACAAGCACAGCCCTCAGCACCCAAGGCCAGCAGCCTGGACATGCCCAGGGGGATGGCAGGCATGTTGGAGGGCTGAGTGGCATCCACGTGGGCAACAGGGTAGCAGCCCTATCTCCTGCCTGCCGGCCACCACTGAGGACACCCGGCTGCTCCTCTGCCTCCTGCTCAGAATCCCCAAGTTGTGGAACCTGGTTAAGGGCCAGCCAGTGCTGTGTTTGAGTCCTAGTTCCTTTGATTATTCAATGTGGGGCCTGGGGCAAGTTATTTCATCCCTTCATGCCAGAGTTTACTCATTTGGAAAAATGGGGAGAGCACTTGCTTCATCAAGCTGTGCACATGCAGGGTACCAATTCACAGGCAGCGAGGGCACACCCCATGTGCTACTCATGCTCAGCACAGGTTGGCTGTCATCCTCTCTGCAGCCAGAGTCATCAATCCACTCACCAGTGCCTACCAAGGACAAGATCCCGCTGAGTCCTCCAGACAGGGTGGCGTATGAAGAGCATTAGCCCAATGCACAGATGGAAGAACTGAGGCCCAGCTGCCCAGGCCACCAGAAGGCAGGGGATGCATGAGACTCAGCCTTGCTTGGGACCCCAAGAGGCACCACAAATTCCCAAAAGGCGGGCAGTTAGTACTCTCAGGTAGACACGAGTGTGGGGAGGTTCAGAGCTCTGGGGGGCAGTGCCTCAGTGGGGAAGGGGCAGAGGAGAACGGGCTCTACTCAGTCACGGTCCCACCCCTGCGAGCCCTCGGAGGACAGTCAGATGACTCCTGGTGCTAGGATATGAAGGGAGTGGGTGTGGTATCTGGCTCTTAACACTGAAGATGGATGAGAGTCAGCTTAGATAAAAGAAAGAGACAGCAAAGACTCCAAGGTGAGAACCTGCAGCCATTGCCTTGACACCGGCCTCCATCTCCCCCAGCATACTGGGCCGCGTCTTGCTCCACACCTCCTGCATTCCTGCCTCCCTCCCTTCATCCTCAAGCTGGGTGTGACTCTCTCTCAGTCCCATGTCACTTCTTTTGAGAGGCCTCCTACTTTGAACTTTTAGAGCACCC
>PVJO010008238.1:0-37623 GCA_004026905.1 Hystrix cristata | reverse complement strand
GCCTTGTTTGACTGGCAGTGGGAGCCATGAAGTGTATGTGAGCAGGAGAGGGGCTGGATCGGCACTTCATGCTCAGCGTCTCATGCTCCTGCCACCAACAGGCCTCCTTCTGGAGTTCATTCAGAGCCAGAGACAGGATCTCAGTCCTGGCTTCCTGTCTCCAACCTCAACCACCTGCTCCAAGTCCCACACAGCCCAGCTGGGGCAGGGAGCCAAGAGATGCCCCCCTCACAAACACCACCACACACACACACACACATCAAGAAGTAATGAATTAATCAGTATTTACTTTCCACCAGTGAGTCATGGAGTGGAATAATTAGCATAATTGCTCCCGTAACTAATTGCTGGGTCTTCCTCCTTTTTAGACATTCCAGGAACTCAGAGCAGCCACTGTCCAGCTTTTTGCTGCTCCCATCTCCACCCAGAGGAACAAATCCCCGGACCACAAGCAGGAGTCCCCTGGGACTTTCTGCCTCCTGGGAACAAAGCAAGCACCACACTTGGGCCCCTGCCCATGGGCAGGGCCATCTTCACTTTCGATGCCCAGGCAGGTGGGGAGCCAATGGAATGTCAATAGCTGAGAGGAAAGATTTTAAGAGGCCTATATAGTTCCTGGGACCCCAAAACAGGGGTAAATGTAGGTGCCAAACAATAAGTCCTCAAGTTTCCATAGTGACTAGTGCCATGTAGCAGCCCCTAATGCCTTGATTCTGGAAAAATCTGCACAAACCAAAAGAGCCCCCTACCTCCCAAAGGCACAGAGACCCTGGAAATGACACCCAGAGACGCAGAGAGAACACAGAAGCAGCCTGAACACTCACCTAAAGGCAGCCACAATGAATGTGTGTCATCGTGCCTTTGCGTGTGCACAGCACCGCATGGGAGGGAAGGGGGGGGCAGTACTTTGAGCTCTGAGGCTCAGAGACAAGCATCAAGCCTCCTGCAAATCTATCAGCCTCCACTCAGGTAGCTCTCACCTAGATACTATTCATCCCTAGCTCAGTAGCCATTCACATGACAACCGTTACCATGACAACCATCTCTTCCACACTAAGGACCAGGAGCTGCAGCTCCCCACAGAGATGGGGGGGCAGGTGCAGGAGAGGGAGAGATCCCAGAAGAACAGAGGGGGAGGGTGGAGAAAGGGATGGAGAGGCAGAGGACAGAGGGAGGCCAGGAGGCAGAGGGGCATAGGACAGGGAAGGGGCAGAGGGAGGGCGAGAAAGCAAGTGTGGGAGGCAGAGAGCTCTCACATCTTAATTTAGCCTCCCGCTGATCAGACGAAGCTAGGGAAGGGGCTACCTCAGTGATTTTCTGAGCCTGCATCCAAAAGAACATTCTTCCCGAATAATAAGCAGCCCCAGATAAGGTGGGGGTGACCGTAACCCAATCAGCCAGGAGTCTGGGGACGCCCGGGCCCTGTGGGGGCAGGTCCTTGAGGAATGCCAAGGGGAGGGGAATGAGAATAGCCTAGCAGGCAGCAGGGCTGCCTTAGAAGTCACAAAGTGCCTGAGGGGGAGGGTGACAAACACCCCTTGACCCCTAAACGACCTCCACATTTGCATAATTCCATGCATAATGAGCATAATTATCCATGTTATTCCCTTAAAGAACTGAATTCATATGCCCCAACTCCCTGCTGGCTTCTCCTGGACCCTCCAGGTAAAGTCACACCCTCCTTCACCTGACAGGGTGGCACCCACGCGCGCACACACACACACACACACACACACAGAGTGATTGATAGACCTTAAAGGCCAACATCCTCAAGCACACATTGCACACCCAAGCATACACACATACTAACACACACAATCACACACATACACATGCACACACATACCACAAAATTAAGAACAACGCTTGCCAGCCCCAACCTGTACATCCACAAAAGCTTACTGGGAATACAGCCCAACGCACACCAGCACACACCTCCTGCTACACCCGAACTGCACACACACACACCCCCAAGGACACTCACGGACACACAATGCAGCATGTCCTCAGCTCACACACCACAGATGCCCCACATAAACCTCAGCAAAGAGCATGCCCCCTGGGAAATGCCTGGCCCCTGCTTCCTGCCACCACCAACCCTGGAGCACAGGCTCCCAAGCGGGTTTCTGGGGTCTAAGCACTGGGGTCCAGGGGAGCTGTGGAGGTCTGGGAGCTCCAGCAGCCTCTGGCCACACTACAGAGGGCCCGCCTACCAAACACTTGTGGCGCCCGCTTCCTTCATCCTCATTCCATGGATGCACATCTGAGGCTGGGTTAGGACTGAGGTGTGAACACACGTCCTTGGTCTCCGACACTCTTGCCCCAAGTGCTCTGGGGCCACCCAAACCCGCTGGTCCTCCCAAGCCACAGCCCCCACTCACCCACAGCTCTCTATAGCACCCGGTGTCCACACTGCCTCACCAGCATACAGCACACACTGACACTCCTGGGTATACACGAGCACACAGGCACGTTACTGGGTAGATATGGCATCCTGCCCAACAGACTGACGCCCCTCACAGCCTATCAGCCCCACCTGGAGCTGACTGGTAGCCTTATCCCACAGAGCCCCTCGGGCTTCTGGCCCTGCACAGCCAGCCCCACAGTGACCAGCAGGCCCCTGCTCACCACCCCACACACCTTACTCCTTCCACAGTTTCAGAGCCACCAGGGAGCTGGCCAGTCCCCTCCAGGCTGCCCTCTCTCCCTGGACCACAGCCAGGCTGGGGTGGGGAACATACTGAATCAACTGGGGGTCAGACAGGTTCCTGCACTTCCGCGGCCACTCACCATCCTCTCCGAGGGTGGCGGACATGCTTGGGAAAGCCAAGCCCCCTCCCTCACCCCCAGCGCCCCGCCAGGCCTGCTCAAGAAGTCTGGGGCCTCATGCCCACCCTCACGGCCTTTCCCTGCCCACCACAAGCTGTCCAGACAGCGTGGCACACAACCTGACCCAGAATCAGTGTGTCCCTTCTCTTACTGCCCGCTGGCTGCATGCAAGTCACTTAATCTCTCCGCACCTCAGCCGTCTTCTCTGTAAAATGGAGATAGAGAGGAGGATGAAGATCACACAGCTAACACAGGCCCCCAAAACAAGCAAAAGCAGCATAAAATAACATAGCTGAGGTTATTTCTAGTCACATGCTCATATCTCTACGACCATCTCTGAAGACTTTATCTCATGTAAGCCTCGACCTCCTCGTGAGAGTGTAAATGTAGATGAGGCTGTTAACGCCCAGAGAGACTGAGTGGCAGAGCCAGTGCCACACAGCGGGGGAGAGTGCCAAGGGAGAAAGGGAGAGGAAGGAGGGGAAGCAGGGCAAGCCAGAGACAGCCTCAGACACACAAATCAGGTCAGCTGGCAGGGGGCCGGGAGCCCAGCACCCTGAGCCACACTAATCACGCTGCAGATGCTAAGGGCACAATCAAGAGCAATTAGCTGGCGGGGCTGCCTTCCCCTAATTAGCCAGACTCGGCCCCTCCCTCCTGGTGCCCAGAGGTGCTGTGAGTGGGCCGAGGCCTGGCTTTGGGTCCAGCTCTGCTTACTTGCTGGGTGACTCCAGGCAAGTTGCTTGGCCTCTCTAAGCCTGTTTGGTTAACTGGGGGACAAAAATAACTCAGCCTTTGTCGAGCTGCTACGAGAATCAAGGAAGACAATGTACCAAAAGTGCACACTGCCCAAGACAGCCGGAGCTCAGCACAGCATCTGCTTGGTATTCCCACGGCATTTTCCCACATCGACCTCAACTGTAGATCACGGAGTTCAATTCCTTCTGCCAACAAATGGGGAAACTGAGGCACGAAGAGGGGAAAGCCTTGCATTATCCCACCCCTGAGAAGAAAGGTGAGTGGTAGAGAATGCGACTCCCAAGCAGCATTCACAGCATCTGCCCAAAGACACACCGCAACAATGACCAGCTCCTGGAAGCAGTGTGAGCGAAGGAGGGATCTCAGCAGAGCCCTCTAGGTCCCTGCAGGCTCCGTCCCCAAAAGGCCCTCAGGCCTGTGAGAACTCAGTGCCCCTCACGCTCACCAGCTCCACCCCGGAGACCTGGAGCGTCCCTGCAGGAATGTGGGCCAGGGCCAGGCTCCGGGCAGCGGGACAGCCAAGGGGCTGCACAAAGGATGGCCTGGGCTGGGGGGGCACCTCAGTCCCCGTCCCCGCTGGGCCACAGCCGCCCTGGCCGGGAACCCAGAGCCGCCCACACCCACTTGCTGCTGGCCATGTGGGGCAGGAGGGGATGAAGAAACCCTGCTGGGCCCCTCCTTCCACAGCTGCAAGGACCAGACACACACCCTGACCAGCCCGCCACGCTCTGCCACGCTCTCCTTTCCACTCTTGCTCTGCCTCGTTTGTAAAATGACAACTCAAGCCTAACCATCTTAGCAAAGGCCTTTCTGATCCTGACATGCTGTGCTCACTAGAAGTCAGGCCTTGGGGCAAGGGGATCCAGGGCAATGTTCATTACAAGAGGGAGAAGGGGGAACAACCTATACACCCAACCACACAGGACTAGTTAGATAAGTGAGGGTACAACCTTAACGTGGGATAGTATGCAGCTGTCAACAAGTGTGTTTAGACAAATCCATGCTAATTGGGTCCCTAAAAAGCCTGAATGCATCGCAGACGGCTTTATTTTTTTAACTTGTTTCAAAGAATAATGAATATGGGGAAAGGCAGTACAGCTGGGCTGCCGGAAGGACGGCCAGACGCTCAGTCCCTGAGTCCCTACGGCCCTGGGCAGATACCTACCTCTCCCAGCCTGCCATGTCTGTTAAACAAAGGTAATGGGTGCCAGCTGGAGCGCTGCCCTGGAGGAGGCCGGGCATGCCCGCACTTGAGTGCTGCCTGTTAATGCTGTTATCATCGTTAAGTTTAAAAAGTAGGTTACAAAACGCACGTGGAACCTGCTCCTGTTTTAATGAACTCACTACCAAAGTGAATTTCCAAATGCTGAATTCCACAAAAGGTTCCAGTAGGCTCTCCGGGTCGGGGATCACAGAGGGATCTGTAGCTTCCAAATTTTCCATGACAGACTCATGGCACTTTCAGGATTTGAAACAGCATGCTCCTCCTGCCACGCACTGCTCTGTGAAATCCTCCGCTGGAGCCCCGTCAGGCTGTGCCCCTCCAGAGAGACCACAGAGCAGGGACGGAAGGACACAGCACCTCCAAAAGCTGGCATGCCACATCTCCCCGCAGGCAGGCTGGCTGGCTGGCAGGGCCACTCCCAGCCCTGGCATTGGCCTGTCTCGTCTCCACCTGGGAGGGCGCCCAGCACAGAAACCCAGTTTCTGGCCATGCCCACCAGACAGGTCCCAGCCTATAGCTGCCCACCCTGATTCTTCACCTGCTGGGACAAAGATGTCACCTGGGCTCTGGGACGTCCAGGCCCCCTCCTCACTCCACACTGAGACATTTCCATCATTGCTCCACCTGTGCCAGCCACCTGCCGTCTTGTGTCACTCTCTAAGCCACTGACACGCTGTTCATTGATTCCTGTCCCCAGGCTTGTGTGCAGAGCTGGGAAGGCCCCCTTTCCAGGCTTGCCCCTCCCCACTCCTCCCACAGGAAACCATTTATGGTTCTGGGAACACAGGCTCTTACAGGGACACCCTGCCCACCCAGCACCTACATGACTGTTCATCGGTACAGCCAGCATCTTGGACCCCTGCTGTGTGCCAAGCACTCTGCCAGCACTTAGAGATTACAAAACAGGTGTGCTCCTGTGACTCTGGTGGCCCTTCTGTGGGCTTGCCTGTGTTACCTACGGCCCTGACCCAGATTGCAGTGTCCTTTCCTGGGGACTCTGTGCCTCCCCTGTGTTGTCACCTACTGAGGGAGCCCACCAGCCGTGCTCCTGCTGCTCCCACGGCCCCCTCCCACCAGATCTTGCTGAGCCCCTAGGCCACCCAGGAAGCGGGTACCACTGGCCTCATTTACAGAGAAGGAGAGAGACTGCCACTCCTAGGCCACCAGTGAGCCCGACAAATCTAGCATCCAGAGCTCCTGAACCTCTAGAGAGCAGCTGGGGATCCCAGTTTGTGACACAACTCATCCCACCGGCCATTTTTCTGGAGGAGGCCTGGGCCAATCTGCCCCTCCCTCCCTTGACAATGGTCGAGGCTCTCTACGTTCTCATCGCCCCACTCCTCTGCACACCTTCCAGGTGAGAGATTTGCATTCTCATTTCACAGACGGGCAAACAAAAGTTCAGAGGGGTGAAGCAACTGACCCACCGTTACACAGCAATGGGGCTCGGATTTAAACCCAGGAGCTGTGCCCCGAGACCACCCTCTTTGTACTGCGGAGCAGCCTATGCCTGGCATTCTCAATCTCTCCCTCCAGAAAATGCGGGGGCGGTGGGGAGCAAGTGTCAGAGACCACCCCCGCACCCAGCACCCTGCACAGACAGACTGACTGACAGGGCATGCTCACACGACAGGTGGCCCAGAGCAGGTGAGCAGCCCCACCCACCACCCGGAAGACTCACCAGCCGGTGCCTCTAGGACTGAGTCTCCAGGCTCCGCACCATCCTTGCTTGCGAACTAGGCAAGGGCTGCCACCCCACGGCTCCGAGTCTCCGTGGCACAACTGCTATGGTCCAGCCCTGACTTCCTACTCCCTAACCGGTGCCTAGTCCAGTCCCTCCACTTCGCTGGCCTCAATTTGCCCTCTTACAAATTGGGGATGATGATTCCCCAAGACATTCAGATGCCAGCTGTAACACACCCAGAATTAATGGTCACTTAGCAGGTGCGAGGACACCACAATGTCCCTACTCCAAGCTCACCTCCCTGATCACCAGATTCCCCCCCCCCAAGCATCTTCCCACACACCCCACCAGGGCTCACCGCACACCCCCCTCACAGCTCACCACTGCCTGAAATTAATGTTTTGTTTCCCTGCTTCATGTCCGTCTCCCCCTCGCCAGCTCCTGGGGGTAGTGACTGGGTCCATGTGGTCACTTCTGCCCCCATGACCCAGGAGAGTCCGCCTCCGTCAGTGACTGTCCAGTAAACACCAGCGATGAAATCACCCCTGACCGTATCACCTACCTCCCACCCCAGTGCGAGCCAAACCAGGACTTGCCCCGCCCCGCCCCGCCCTGCATAAAACCAGGGCAACAGACTGAGTCCTCTCTGATCCCTCCAAAACCCAGCCAGGGGGACCCCAAGTGGACTGGGAGAGGTGAAGAGAAATTGAGACTGATGCCAGCATATTTTGTCATAAAGTGTCTATGCAAATTATATGCAAAAACATGCAGCTATGAGGGCTCCCAGGGGAGCCTGCAATTCTGGCCGCTTTTCCAGCAGGCCTGCACTGGGAGCAGGCAGCACTTACAGCCACCCACTAACCACCAGGCCCCGTGCCAACACCGCTCCAGGACTGGGTGAAATGGGTTCCTTAGACTAGACTCAAAGGCCAGGTGACCTGTTAGAGATCAGTGTACCCCTGATCAGTGTTAGAGATCAGGATGGGGGAAGAAGAGGGGTGCAAGGCAGGTGGGCATGGGAGCCGGTGGTGGGGATGGGCTAGGAATGCGGACAGAGATCCCAGTGCCACATCTGGTCCAACGCCCCCAGGACCAGCGCTCAGAGCTGCAGGACCCTCACCTGACCTCAGAGACCCCACCCACCGTAGTCAGGTAAGGGGCCACAGGAGCCTCGCCAGCCCTGGGTCTCCACAGGCACGGCCCCTGCTGGGGTCAGCTGAGGCAGGCCCAGGCCTGCCAGCCATCCTGGGAGACCACCGCACTCCAACATGTTCCCTGGGTACGAGCAGGACACATACTCCGTGTACATGCATCTAGGCTGAGCTCCGAGAAGCTCTGTGGCTTCCCTCACCCTCCTTTGGCTGAGTTATTTATAACCAGCGTGAACTCACACAGTGGAGCCACCTCCCACCCCAACCCAGAGCCGCCCCACCGGCTTCTGGGCTGTTCCACCGCAAGGGACAGAAGAAGCCACACTCAGATGGCCTGTGCCACGGAGGCTCCGGGTCACTCCCACCCCTGCCCAGAGGGCCAACAGCAAAGAGTCAGACCAAAAGACTGAGGAGGAGGGCTGGCAAGGGCCCCGGAGGCTTCTGCTGTGTCCTGGGAGGGAGAAGGGGCTCTCGGTGAACACGACCTCTGAAGAGAAACCACTCAGGTTCAAACCCCAGAACCAGCAGCTGTGCAACACTGGGCAAGGAAATCAACCGTTCTGAGGCTCAGTGTCTTCACCTAGCGCACAAGCACAGTAATGGCACTGAGCTCAGAACACGGTGAGGACTAAATGAGATGACTCAAATGGGACGCTGACACAGGCCACAGGCCATGAGACCGAGCACCAGTTCTCACAGCAGCTTCCTGCCTCTTCTCCTCTGCTCTTGGATGGTGGGGAGGTCTGCCACCAACCCCTGCTTCTCCCCACAGAGCTCACCTCATAGCTGAGTACCTCCTGCATGCCAGGCCCAGTGGGCTGCTGCCCACGGTGCGCTACTGAATCTTCAAAACAACTCCTCAAAGGCAACATTCTCCCCCAGCTTTGCAGCAAGCCTTCTGCCCTGCTCAGTGCCCACATTCCATAAATACCCGAGGGGCAAACAGACACAAGTGCGAACGTGACCACAGCGTCAGATAATGACAAGCTGGTGAGGCTGCTGAAAGAGCCAAACCCTCACGCGCCACTGGTGGAAACATGAATGGTACGGCCACTTCAGAAAGGAGGCTGGCAGTTCCTGGAAATGTTAAACATAGAGTCCATATGACTCAGTAATTCCACTCCTGGGGTAGATAGTCAAGAAAAATAAAAACATATGTCCACATATTTTTAAAGGGCAGTGTTATCCATAACAACCAAAAAGTTGAGACTAACTAAATGCCTATCAACCAAGGAGCAGGAAAATAAAATGTGGTATGTCCATACAATGGAATATTACTTAGCAAAGTAAGTAATGAAGTCCTAGAGCCTGCTACAATATGAAGGAGCCTTAAATACACTATGCTAAGTAAAAGAAAGCCATCATGAAAGACCATACACTGGATAAATGTCCAGGACAGGTAAATCACAGACAGAGATGAGCGATTGCCTGGGACTGGGCAGCTAGCAAGAAGGAGTGGCTGCCAACAGGCACAGGGTTGCTTTTCAGAGTGATACAAATGTTCTAAAATTGGTGGTGGTTGCACAACTCTGTAAATAAACCAGAAAGCACTGAACTACAGCAGCCTGCTCTATGCACAGGGGATCCCTTCCAATACTCCAGGGGGTGCTTGAAGCCTCGGATGGCACAAACTGCATTTGCCTGATGTTTTCCTCTGTGCCCTGCAGCGCTGCCACGCAGCCCCAGAGTTCCTCTGTCTTCCTGTGTTCTCTGCCTGGCGCCTGCTCTGCGTCACTACTCTTGGGCTTTGGGGCCACTGTAAGCAGGGTCACTGGAACCCAGGCACCGAGAGGGAGGTGAGATGCTATTGACTCGTAGGCAGGCAGTGTACACAGAACAGGCGATTCGTGTCCTGGGCAGCACAGAGCAGGGCAGCTCGGGATTTCATCAGACTGCTCAGAACGATGCATAATTTAAATTTTATGAATTGTTTATTTCTGGAATTTTCCACTTAATATTTTTGCGCTGCAGTCGACTGTGGATAATTGAAGTCATGGAAAGTGAAACTGTGGCCAAGAGGGGACAGTGTATACATTCTGGATGGGTGGGTTGTATGGAGTGTGAGTTATGTCTTCACAGAGCTGTTTTTTAAAAAAAAGCCTGAGGATGTAACTGGGCACAGAGGCTCTGGGTTCAATCTCTAGCACTGGGGGAAAAGGAAGAAGAGACAGGAGAGAAGACAGAGCAAAAAAAAAAAGAAATGATGTGAGACTGAGGCTCAGAAAGAGGGAGAAACTTGTCCAGGGTCACAGAGCAGAGTCCAAACTCCAATCCAGATCCTCCAGAGACCCCCCAGTGCCCCTCACCCTGACAGCACCTTTGCCTTTTTCCCGTCGTCACATTCAAGCACCCCTCAAGCAAGCCCCAGGTGAAGCCTCCACGCCTCCACCTTGGGACGGAGGAACATCTTACTCTGCAGACCTCGGTGGGTGAGGCCCAGCTCAGCTACAGCCTCCTCTGTGCTTGTCAAAGGCTACTTCGCCAGGTGGGGCCACTGGAGGGGCAGCCTCAGCCCAGAGTCTTGAGAGGGACCCAGAGGAAGGGTGGCAACCCCAGACGGGAGCTGGCTGCCATCCCCAACCCAGACCAGTTTCCCATTTGCAGCCCTCAGGGGCTCAAGGATGCTCATGCGGCTGCCCGCTGGCTACCTCAGGAAGAGGCATCAAGATAGTCCCTGCCAAGGAAGGGGGCTGAGGGGTCAAACGCAAGTCCATCTACCCCCTGCCCCTGTCTGTAGCTGTCTAGGGAAGCCATGAGGACAGACACCCCTGTATTGGCTCCAGGGCCTACCCCTCACCCCCTGCCCCACCTCCACTTGGCTCCCAGGCACCAGCCGCCACCCAGGCCAGCTGGCAGCTGCCAAGCCCCAGGCTGGTTTCCGTTCTCATTCTCTGCACGCAGGCCCGTCTGTCTGGGAGCTGGGCCTAGGCCTGAGCTGCCAGGCCTCTGTCTGGCAGGTGCTTGGGGCCCCTCCCCTCCCCCACACCGCCCAGGCTGGCTCAGGTGTGAAGCCTAACACCTTAGTCCTCATCCTACCACCTGGCTCTCCCTCTCTGGCCAAGTTCCCCATCTAGTCATGGAGAAGAGAGGAGGTGACTTCGCAGCCGCACAGCTCAGACTGCAGGGCAGTGGCCACAAGGATTCAGAGGAGAGGAGGCCAAGAACGCCACAAAGACCCCTCAGTCCCAGAGAGGGGAGTGGGGAGCCAGAGAAATCCCAGCGCCCATGTCCTCTCCCAGCCACCTACCTGCCTCCTTCAGGTGGGCCAGGATCCACAGGTTCCCCACTGAGCTCAGAGTCACACGCCCGCTGGGTCCTGAGGGACCTGAGTGTCCTGCCCCCACCGCCCCGCCTCCCAGGGATAAGGACAACATCCCTCCAGCAGGAATCCCTCTCCCAGACCTGCCAGGGGCCCAGCTGGAAGGCCCGGTCCCTGATGTCCAACACTGCTCCACCTCACACCAGTTCTTAGCCCCTTCCCTGTGGAGCCTCGTCAGGGCAAGGCCAGCCCCAGGGCCACGCTGCCCGGCACCCCCAGCCCCAGGTCCCCGGGGAATGGCCCAGGGTCCAGCTCTGTGAAAGACAGGTTTATGACAGAAGGACTGGGCTAGAAAAACAGGCTCAGAGCGGCACACAGCAAGGGTCTGCTGCCAGGACAGGCTTGTTCCCCAAGCTCCAGGACAAGAACAGGGTGATGACCACCATTTCCCATTAGCACTGCCGGAGACTGTCACACCAGCCACAGCTCACGGGCACTGCAGTATACTGACTCTGGGCCCCTAACTCCCAATCCGTGCAACTCCCCGGAGTACCATGGGGGCCATCCCACTTATAGAGGACAGTGCAGGCTCAGGGGACAACAGAGGTACAGTGACCAGCTCAAAGTCACCCAGTTGACAAGACCCAGGTAGAGCCTGTGAGAGGCTGATGCCCAGACCACCCAGGCTGATGCCCAGACCACCCTCTTCTCACCCTTTTGCACAGGTGTCCCTTAGACATACACATCCATCCCAACGTGGGGTGCTGGGGCTGGAGGAGCAGGGTGGGGCCTCAGCCTACACACGCTGGGTGCCCAGGGCAGAGTGGGGTGCTACTCCCACCTCGGAGCCACAGTCCACACTGACCCCTACCACCAGAAGCACCCTCACTACCCCTCACCCCCGGCAGCACCTGTCAACAGCAGCGCTGCCAACACCTGGACAGGACGATTCCCCAACAGGACAGTTCTGGGCATGAGGGCATTCAGCAGCCATGTCCCCTGCCTCATAAATACCAGCAGCAACCCCTTTATGGTGACGACAGTCTCCCCAAGGACCCCGAGAGTCAACACCTTCCATGGCCAGCTCAGGCCTCACCTCCCTGTGGAAGGTGCCCATCCCAACCTTGTCCCTGGTGATCACTGCTCCTGCTCAGGGCCCCAAATTCGGCATTTCCTGGCTGGGCCTCATTTTCCTACTTCATCAGAAATGTCCCTCCTTGTAAGCAACAGGACTCTCAGTCTGAAGAGTCCCACTCAGGGTCGGATCAGGTGCTGCTAAGTGAGGGACCCGCCTCTCCTGGCCTCAGCCCAGCTGTCACTTTCCCCTGGGACACACAGCCACATCCTCTCTCCTCCCCACCGCACGTCCACACCCGGAGTTTAGTAAATTACACAGAACCAAATCCCTGAAGGAACTCAGGGCGGGCTTTAGGGGGCTGGGGAGGGAGTATGTCTGGAGGATAGGCAGACAAAGCTCTGTGTCCCTCGGCCCGCACACCCTGCCCTTGCCCTAATCACCTCTAAGGAGGCCAGATGACCAGCTGCCCCTGTGGCCTGGCTCTCCAGACCCTGGATTAAGAACTAGGATTAAGGACGAACACATTCCTGGCAGTTCAGATCCCTCCCAGAGCTCCAACTGCTTGCGGGCCCTGTGGCTGGGTGAGGGCAGGGACAGCAGCCAGGGACTCCTGATCCCCCAGCACAGGCCACAGGCGCCCTCTCTGACACAGACACCACACATCAACCCAGGTGCCCAGCAACACAACTGCTCACATGAGCGTGCGGTCCAGCTCAGCCCTCACCGAGACCCACGTCCTGACAGAACGCAACGGCAACTCCACACGGAAAAGGGGCACCGGCTCGGCCAGCCTGGACACAGGGCTGCAGGCATGTCTGGACCTGAGACTGTCCCCGCGCCTCCTGCTGCCCACCACACACGAGGACAGGACTCAGTGACCCCCAGCTCAGCCGCCAGGGGATCCACAGGGGACACGGCCCCGCGTGAGCTTCCCACAACACACTGCAGTCAGCCACATTCTGTCTTTGGGCTCAGTCTCCTCATCCCAGAGCAAAGCCAGGGCTGACTCCTGCAGCTCTTTGTCCCAAAACTCCACTTCTGGGTAGTGAGGCAGGGCGAAGAATCTGAGACTTCTGGACCCACAGAGTGAGGAACTAAAGAGACGGCACTGTGGGCCCAGTTCCAACTAGCCCTCAGCCCTTGAGACCCCTGCCCCCCCCCCCCACTGGGCTGCAGGCAGGAAGATGAGAGGTTCCAACCAGCCAAGGAGGGAGGGAAGACAGAGGCGCCCCAGGAAGGACAGCAGGAGGAAGCAGAGAGAAGAGCAGGAGAGTGAGAGCTGGGGAGGAGGGAGAGGAGCTAAAGGGAAAGCTGAGGAGGAGGAAGAGGTGGGCAGGAGGGAGCACAAGGTGGGGGATGGAGAGAAAGGGGGAGCACCTCTGTGTCATCAAGCCTCAGCCTCTGGAGGCTGAGAGATCGCCCTCTAGAAAGACAGAGCCCAAACGCCCAGCAGACCCTTCCCTGCACCTCCTCAGCAGGCTGAGCCTGTAAGGCTGCACTTCCTCATCCCTGCTCTACTTTCTCCTGCTCCCAAGCCTGGGGTCATGTGAGCAGAGGGCTGGGGAGAAAGGACAAGGTGTGACAATGGGGAGAACTAGAAATAAAACAAGACTGTGGATGTGTGAAAGCAGGGAAAAGAAACAATGTAGCAATGTCAGAATTTGGAGAAATGAAACAAAGTAGCATGTGTGAGGCTTGAGGAGGGAGATGATGTAATCGGGGATTAGCAGCTGCAACAATGTCTCCAAGTGAGGGCTCCAGGGAAGTAACAATGTAACCCTGTAGGGAACCAGATACTAGGAAGCAACACAAGAACTGGGGCTTGGCAAAGTATCCCAACATGTTACAAGAGGTGCAGTGCCTGGGAATCTAGAAGGAGAAAGAACAGAAGGGAACCCACTATGCTTAGGAGCTGAGAAGAGGGGACATCAGAGCCAGGCTCTGGAGAATGAGCAGGAGTTCACTGGAAAAAAAGTGAACAGTCCATAGTGAGGGGACAGCACATGGGAAGCATGAAGAAAAGAAACAATGGTCTGGTCTGTGCCTGGGGATTTGGGTGGTAGCAGTGTGGACATATAGGCAAAGGAATGCATGGAATACACTGACGGGAAGGAGTCTGCATAGAGTATCAGGCATAGGGATTGCTGGAGCCATCAGGGAAGAATTCTAGGAGGGAGGTAGAGCTGGGCCTGCACTCTGGGCAGAACAGAGACAGGTAAAAAGAAGAAACATGGCACAGGTACCAGGCCTGAGGCGCCCTGCCAGGACTCAGGAGATGGAGTTTTTAGTCCCAGTTCAGCTACCAATTTGCTATGTTACTTTGGGCAAGACCTTGTGCCTCTCTGCACTTCAATGTCTCCAAACGTAAAATAAGAAGGCTGAACAACAGGACCCCAGAAGACACTGTGACTTGAGATCAACGCCTTGGCCTCAGTTCCAATGGACAGCAAAGACAAGAGTATTTCCAAGGCCCTTCAAACTGAAATAACCTCCAGTCCTCTGATCTTCCCCTGCCCTTGGCCAGTCTCAGTCCAGGCCCAATATGGACAGAAAACAAGTGAGAGAGAAGAGACAGAGATGAAAGTCAAGAGCCTGCAGGCCAGGACTGGGGCCTCCCCTACGGCAGCCACACAAGTTCAAGTACCCCACGATACCTGTCTGGCCTTAAATTCATCTTCTCAGGGGTGTCATACTTTACAGTTGGCTATACATGAGGTGCCAGAGAGCAGGGCTTAGACCCCAGATAGGACCTGGCGGGCCAGACTGTTCGTTGTGACCATAAGCTGTAGTATAGGGAACACCCATCAGTGTACTCTCTGCACATCGCTAGCCTTGGCTACCTACTAGCTCCGTGACCTCAGAAAAGTTACTTCACCTCTCTGTGCTTCCATTTCCTCTTTTGTAAAATGGAGAGAATACTAGGATCTCCCTTGTAGGGCTGTTATAAAGATTAACTGGATTTTTCCACATGAGGCACCTGGCACAGTATCTGTAGCCATGTCACAGACCCACCTGCAGTACAGAACACAAATGCTCTGGACTCACAGCCCCTCCTTGGAGCCACTGGGGTCGTCCCCACGCACTGGGGGCTTCCATGCTGACACTCTTCAGCCCCAGAAGGCCCTGGGGCACAGAGGAGGCCCCCATGAAGTGTCAAGTGAGCAGCTATTAAATGCACAGAATGATACACTCATCAGAAGGAGCACCCCCTAGAGCAGAACCCTTGCACCCCAAAGGGAGGCGCATTCCCCCCTCCATACATGCCCCCCCCAGCTGGGAACTGCTGCTTACAACCACACTTCAGTTCCCTAATACACCATGACCCTCCCTATGTGTGCATCTGCCCACCCAGGTCCCAACTGCCTGTCAGTGTGGCTACCAATCATGGCGTACGGGCGCCTTCTCAATGGAGCCAGGAGCAACCCCTCACTTCCTCAACTCCCTCCCTCACCTACCCAGGAGCTTCCCAAGGTCAGAAGCGGAGCTGAGCAGCCCAGCACCCAGTACGGGCCACACCCAGAAGGGGTGTCAGGAAATTGGCCCAAGTGACAGGCAGCAGGGTGGGGACAAGGGCACAGGCACTGGTCTCCCTGCCCAGGAAACCAGACTCAAGGCCCGGGTCCCAGCTGGCCTGGACTTGACTGGTCATGCGTCAAGGATCACGCACGGAGGTAGTACTCAGCACAACAGGCAAAGCGAGGGCCCCCTCCCACCCTGGCCCAAGAGGAAGCCCAGACAGGCCACGTGAAGCATGCAGGCCTGCCTTCCTCCCACACCGGGCCACTCGAGGTCAGGCCCAGCCTCTCTGGCGTCTGGTCTTGCTGATAGTTCCTCAAATGTGAAGCCCGGAAGGACCCTTGGTCACTCCAAACCTTCTCCCCACTTCCCAGACATGGGAAGTGGAAGATGTGGGAAAAGGTCATCACTGTCACTTGACAAGGTAGGTGCAGTTCATCTCTGAGATGCAACAATCTTGGCAAAAATACAGTGATTAAAAGTAACTGTCCAGCAGCAGCCTTTTAACTGGCTGCCAACTAGTTAACTAGCTCGAGCCCTCCAACACTACACCACGGCCTGTGAATCAGGCCCATCAGCTGCACCTCACAGTAGAGGAGACAAAAGCTGAGCCCAGGGTCACCTGCCAGGGTAACGCCACTGCTGGGCAGAGGTGCCCCCCGTGAAGGGGAGAAGGGGAAAAGGGGACTCCGTCTCTCCCTCTGCAAACACGCCTCCCCAGCCAGCACAGCCGGGAGAGACCCACAGGGCCCTCGGGTGCTCAGTAAGGGACTGCTGAGGGAACCCAGCAGTCAGTCAAGAGTCAGGCCCCAGGAAAGAGCTCTGCGTGGCCGCCTGGTGCCCAGGCACACGCTGCCTGACCTCTTGGGGGTCAGGTCCCCACCTGTAAAGCAGGGCAGCCACACCCACCTGTAGGGCCTGGTGAGGAGTCACTGGGATGGGGCACGTGACACACTCCGAGCTGCACCTGGTGCTCAGCACGAAGTCTGTACGTCCTGGCTACTGCTGTCACTGTCTCCTGCACAGGTCTGTCTCTCTGACATGACGAGCTCCTTGAGGGCAGGAGCTAAACAGGGTACAGCTGCAGATCCCACCCCAGCAGCAGCTGAGCCAAGCAGGGGCAGCAAACAGGTGGTGCTGAGAGATGAGGAGAGACTGGCTCCCACCCCCAGTACACAGGCTCCACCAGGGACCCAAAGCAATGGCCTCCCCTGCTCCCAGGACGCTGGCTCCAGAGGAGCCCTGCCTACTCACTCCCCAACCCCCAGACCCAGGCCGAGGAGGGGTCTAATGCGCACCCACGGCCCCCTGGTGCCAGCAGTCCAATTGGCAATCCGTTCGCTGCAATTAGATTTCCCAGATCCCGCTGGTGATTGATTCTAAATTACTCTCATTAAAGTCTGGGCTGAGGGGCGGGGACAGAGGGCAGGATGGATGGGGGGCTACCTGATGGTGTAGGCCGGGGGGGCAGGAAGCTCAGGGAGCGGGGGCAGAGACTGACCCCCGAGTGAAGCAGCAATGCAAGGGCAGCCAGGAAGCCATGGACCATTGAGTCAGGCTGAAGGTCTCAGTCTGTGTTGTCCCCAGTCCCCTTCACCCCAGAAAAGACCAGCAAGGGGACAGAGAGGACGCTGTGGTGGGGGAGGGGCACCTGCACACCTGCGCAACCTCCTCCTGGCTGCATAAGCTCTGGCAGGTGGCTCCACACCTCTGAATCGGCCTCAATGCCAGGAGGCTGCCCCGCTTCCAAGAGCGGCTGGAAGGCTCAGGGAGACACCTCAGGGCTGCAGAACCAGCCCAGCTCTCTGGGAAGGCAGGCTGAGGGGCTGACCACCGCTCAAGGGGCCCCATCCCCCCGAGTCCTCTGTCAACATCGGCACCACCTCTCAGCCAGGCCCTGGCGGACAGCAGCAGGCACCTGTGGGGCACCGAGCCAGGGCTCCTGCTGCAAGTCACCAGGTCTCCCGGGCCCCTGGGAAGGGGCCATGAGCAGCAGCTCCAGCCCTCTGCACCAGTCTGACTGCAGGCTGCCCAGCGGCTCCGGAGAACCACACTCCTGCCAGCTCAGCACCACGAGGCCCTGGAAAGTGCATCCTCCAACCTGGCCCAAGTCCTGCTGGCTCCAGTCAGGAGGCCCAAGCACTCTCTCTCAGCACAGTCCCCACTGGGTCATCCATGATCACCCAAACTTGGACCCTACACTCCCCAAAGGAAAACCCTCTCTGCCATTCCCAAAGAGCAATTCTCAGTCAGACCAAGAAAGGCACAGGAAAGAGCAAAAGCCAAGGCAGGGAGGTGGGAGAAACCAACATCTTCAGGCACATCCCACTACCTATCTGTCACTTCGTTTACTTTATCACTCCATGTTACTTAAAATTCTGAAACAACCATGAGGCCCTATTTTAAAGGGGAGGAAACTGAGGCTCAGAGAGATTAAGTAAACTTGCTGTGGTCACATGGCAAGAACCTGGAGAACCAGGATTTCAACCCTGGATCAGCTGGCACCAGGGTCCCCACTCCTTGTGTTTCAAGCTGCACTCTCAGACTTGGTAGACCCCAGACACAGCACCACGGCTGAAGGGGACCCAGGGGCGAGAAGGCGAGCTTCAGCTAGTTCAGAGTGTGGGTGTTGTAGAACCCTCTCCACTTGATTAAAAAAAAAAAAAAAAAAAAAAAAAAAAAAAAAAAAAAAAAAAAAAAAAAAAAAAGACCAGAATAGGTATTCCTGGCCCTCCACCCTCAGCAACCAGGTAGGAAAAGGGCTAGATCATTTGTCAGGGCCACCCCCCCGCCAAGCCAAAGCTGGGCCCTCAGCCATGGCCACTCAGACTCCCCCTGTAATCACAGCTTCCTGTTTGGCTCCCAGACTGAGCTTGGTGGGAGGGAGGGGACCGGCCACCCCTCTGGCCAGGGCCCACTCTGGAGGGAGGGGGCCGGAAGTGAAGGCTCCTCTGCCTCCTGGAACCTTGGGAATCTGAAAGCCAAGGCAGGGTGGGGGATGGGGTGTCAATCAAAATATGTTTACAGGGAGCCAGCCCAATGTCCCCAGAATGGGTCAGAATGTCGTGAGGGGCAGAGATCTGAAGGGGCCAATAAGACAAGCCGAGTGGTCCAGGACCAGCTCAGACTCTACTCCCACCTCCAGGGGGTGTGGAAGGGATGAGGGGCAGGCCCCGGGAAGCTCCAAACTCTGGCCTCCCTGCCCCCAAACACTAAATCACAGGGCTCCCAAAAGCTAGGCTGGAGCCCAGAGCCACAGCCCCTGTCCCAGCCAGACATGGTGCTGGCAGCCCCAGGGTGCTCGGACCACAGGCCGGCCCCACGCAGCTCCCTGGCGCCTCCCAGCCCATGGCACATGCCCTGGACCCAGCAGGGCCCCTGCCAGCCTCACTGTCCCTGCATGACGCCCACAGCCCTGGCTTCTTTCCTGAACCCTTCCTCTCCGTTCCTTCCTTCCTTCACCACAGGAATCATTTAATTCCCAGCCAGGCTCCAAGAGGTCCCTGGGGCTTAGTGAACGTGTGCCCCAGGAAGCTCCTGGTCTACCAAGAAAGCACTATGACACACTCCTGCTGCTAGGTGACCCCACCACATTAGCCTCACTCGCTGCAAGGCCAGAGAATCTGAAGCGCAGCAGGGCCAGCACTCAGGGGAAGGCAGGCACGGTCAGCAGGGAGGGTCCCAATGCAGGCAGCACCAGGCACGTGTCCATGGGAATGGTGATTTCTTAGACCCCTCTCATGCTGGGATCCCAGACATTTCCCTTCTCCTGTGCCTGACCACAGACCCTGATGCGAGCCCGGCACATGATCTTGTCCACAGCCTTTCACAGTGTGCAGAGTTCCCCTAGCCCCTCCCCGTGGCACTCAAAGTGACTCCTAATTCAGATGGTAAAGCAAGGCAAGGCAGCCAGGGAAGCACCCCGTGCACATCCCCTCCCACACTGGCAACTCCAAGATTACATGAGAATTAAAGGAGCAAAAGGTACAGCACCTGTCTGGGAAGATAGATGCTTATTAAACAGCAGCAAATATGGGCATAATTTGGGGGTAGGGAGGCCCTGAAGAGGTAAAATTGGAATCTTACCCCACTGGTAAGATCACACAGCAAGAAGGCATAGAGTTAAGTCCGCAGCCCCTTCTGTTAGCCTGCCAGGCCCTGGCTCAACCCGGCTCAACTACTTCATGGCTGTGTGATGCCGATCGAGTCACTTAACGTCTCTGTGCTCCAGTTTCCTCTGTAAAGTGGGGGTTCCATTAAGTCCTACCTCATTAGACATCATTAAGACTAAACACCAAAACACACGAGTGCTTAGTGGGAACTCCAAGTAGTGCTGCTATTTGGATTATTAAGCTCTCTCAGAGGAGTAGAGCAGCCTCCAAACCTTGCCCCCAGCCCCTGCCAGGCTGGGTGGAGACTTCCATCTCCTGTCTCAAGCAGCTCCTATCTGCTCCAGCTCTTGGAGGCCTGCTGCCCCAGGCAGCCCTGGTGGTGTCCCCCAGCGAGGTTCAGGGGACAAGAGGGAGGCCCTGGGAGGGCAGCTTCTGGCCAGAGCATCTGCCCTTCACTCGCTCCTCTGCTAACCCAGAGCCCTCCAGCGCCCCAGGGGTGCCATGTCCCAAGGGTTCCAGGCCCCAATGCAGGCAGGAGCCATTTGTTTTCCAAGTGCCAGGCTGCTTTCTTCTCCAGCACAGAGAACCTCTCACCACCGCCAACAGGAGGCCCAAGAACCACACTGAATCCCCAGAGAGCAGCAGGCTCCAGGTCCAAATCCCAGTTACGGCCATGAGGACAGTCACCTCCCCCATAAATCAAGTATGCATCCCTCGTTGACAAAGGGGCGGGCTGAGGGTCAGGGCAGGCCACACCTTACTTACTGGCATGTGGGGACCACTTTCTTTTTTTTGGTGCTGGGGATCGAACTCGGGTCCTTGTGGTTGCAAGGCAAGCACTTTAACCGCTGAGCTAAATCCCCAGCCCTGTGTGGGGACCACTTTCAACGCTTAGCTCAAAGGCCTCCTACTCCAGGAAGCCCTCCCTGAGTGCTCCAGACTTCCTCCTGGAAAGGGCCTGTCTCCAGGGAGCTCAGCCTCAAGGGGTTCATTTCCTCTCACACATCCCTGCAGCAGACACTGTGACTGTCCGTGCTGTTCAGAAGAGGATCTTGAGACACAGACAGAAGACCCCCCAACCCAAATCACACAGCAGTCATCCGCTCCATGTGCCTGTTGCCCAAGGAGCTAAGAGGCTGCACATCCCCACGGGGTCCCTGCAGGGACCCCCAGCTGCTGGGAGACGACACTGCTCACCCTAGGACCTGGCCTGGAACAGCCTAGAAGTCTGCACTTTTCATTTCTACAGTGAGGACACATGGCTCAGAGTCAACCAGAGTATCCAAGAGCAACCAGGTGGCTGAAACAGGGGCGCCGGGGTCAGGGTAGGAACTGGTCTGGCTGATCTCCCCATGTACCTGCCTTCCACTGCCCACCTCCACCCCCTTCCCAACCACGGAATGGCAGCTCGGTGAAAGAACAAGAGGGCAACATTTGTTGAGCATTTTAGCATTTGTCAGGCACTGTGCTAAAACTTTCCCCTTTCACTCTACCTACCCCATTTCATACAGGTGTAAACTAAAGCATAGACACATTAAACAGTTTTCACAAGGTCACACAGCCACAAATTAGTGGACTCCCATCATTGAAAGTGTTCAAATAAGATTAAGCAACACCTAAGATTGCTTCCAAACCTAGAATTTTTTAAAAAAATATGATTCAAAAGCTAAAATTTCCAGGATCCCCACACTCCAAGCCATTCTGGTTAGTGACTTATATACAGCAGCTGATAAACAGATGTCCCTCAAGAAGTCACCTGGTCATTCCCCAAGGAGACACCAGGACAAATGGGCACACGCGCACGCGCGCGCACACACACACACACACACACACGCCCACCCACGGCAGGAAGGAGACCTGCTATCCCCACCCTGGAGCCCCACCCCTTACACACCCCTTCTCAGGCCGGCAGGCAGACCCGTGGTCATCCTGTCCCTCCCGTGCCCTGAGCCAGCCACCACTCATCCCACGATGTCCTTGGAGGACCCAACACAGAGGCCACTCCTAGAGTATCTGGCTGAGCACTGGTGTGGCCTCGGGCCCTGTGTGCTAGGCAGGCATCCCTGGCACCCAGCCCCACCCATCAACCCTTTTGCCTCCCAGGCCACATGAGACAGAAAGCTGACATCCTTCCTCACAGCCTGAGCCCTGGGAAGATGGGCAGCCTGGAGAGGGACACAGCACTCCCTCCCTGCAGCCTCTCTTCTCCCCGAAGCCTAAGCCCTTCCCTGGGGTGGGAGGACTGCTTGATCTGCCACCAGCCCTGCCTCCTCCTCAGCTTCAGGACCACCCTACCTTGCTGAGGCCCTACTGTGCACCAGGTTCTTAAATGCTGTTTAATCCTTTCACCACCTCATGGGGAGGGAGGTAATTCTCAGCCTCACTTTATTGATGAGGAACAGTGGTTCAGCATGGGCAACACAGCTCCAGTGCTCACCGATCTCCAAGTGTAAAACATTTTGTCCCAGGCCCCACTTAATTCACTCGCTCACCCAACATTCCCTCCACATCTTTTGCAATCTGCTCCCTCTGAGGGTGTCACTAGCCCCATTTCATAGAGGGGAAACCAAACTCAGAGAAGTGGGACCTCGCCCAAGATCACACCAGGAATGGGCGGTGGTAGCAGGTGATTTGAACCCAAGACTGTGATTCCCAAGTCTTTGGTTTCAAGGATTTGCAGAAAGCGCTGAGAAAGTGAGCCCTGGTGCTAGAATAGGTGGGGTCTCTATCCCTCCCAGGGACCTCCTCCACCTGGAGGAGGATGGGCCTGAGGGCAGGACCACCAGGCTGCTTACACCCACAGCCCAAGCCAAAGGTCCCCAGACCACGGGGAAACCTGTTGGTCCCTGAAGCAAGCCTGAGCCCCGCCTACCCTCTTGCCTCCTGGCCACTGAGGCTCTAAGAGGAAAGGGACAGGCTGGGGGCAGGGTGGGCACCGGGCACTGCCGGACAGGCCCAGCTCATTTTCAGCCTAGGGAATGGGGGACAGCACTGCTCCTGAACCAACTGAGGAGCTGGACCTAGAAGTCCCAGCCCACCCATGCCAGGGTCTAGGTTGGTGCCCACGAGGAACTCACTGGGCCCCAGGTCCCTCAAAGGGGGGTTGTGGTTCCTCCACCCTCTTCCTCCTACTCCCCCAATGGAGCTGAGGCCAAGCTCAACCCCACAGCCACTGTGGTCACTCAAAGGGACATTCGAGGATCACTTCATCACACCACCTCTACCTACACACACATGGCCTCCTCCAAGGTCCGTCCCTGCCCCATGTCCAGGGTAAATGTGCATTGCACGCACACTCCCAGGAGTCCAGAACACGCCCACCAGAGGTCTTTCTCCCACACACCCCACACCTCTGCAGGTACACACGGCCGCGGCCACGGTGGCTCAGCCCGGCTCCAGTATACGCCATGCACAATGGGTCACCCTCACACAACCACCCATGGGGGGACAGTGGCAGCCACGCATTTGGTGACCACATCCTCCACATCCCACACCCCCCGGGTCCAGGCCCTCACTGAGGTGGGAACGTGCACACACAGGCTCACTCTCATTCTCCCCCTCAGGTCACCTTCACCAAGTCACCCTCTGCCTCCCCATCGAGCGCCCCCACTGCCCCACGTGTGGCTGGGGGGGACGACCCTGGGAGAAACCAGGTGCACACCCTCCCCCAGCAGGGTCCCTCGAACACCGTGCTCTGCGAGCGGCCTCGGTATGGTCACACCCACGCGGCGGGGGACCCCCCCCCGACACACCCAGCCCGTCGGCGCCGGGCGCCCCCCAGCCGCGCGTCAGCGCCACCCCCGCGCCCCGCAGGCCAGGCGGGGGACCCTCGCGCCGCCCACCCCAGGGAGCCGCTGCAAGGGCCGTGGGGATGGGGGAGTGGTGCTCACGACCCGCACCCCGGTTCCTTCCTTCTGGGGAGGGGTCCCGAAAGGGAGGGTCGACAAGCCCTGCAAAGGAGCCCAGGGACGGGGTGGCCTCCCCAGCGGTGCCAGCGCGGGGGGCGGGGCGGGGGTCCCCGGCGGCGGAGCGGCGACTCCGGAGGGCGGAGTGGAGGTCCGGGGAAGGGGGCCCCGCCGCACTCACCCCCGCGGCGCGCCCGGCCAGCAGCAGCAGCAGCAGTGGCGGCAGCAGCAGCCCGCGGGCCCCGGGCGCGGCCGCGGTCCCGGCCCCGGCGCCTGCCCCGTGGGCGGCCCCGGCGCGGTGCGGCGGCCCCGGCTTCATGGCGGCGGCGGCGGGGCCTTTGTTCCCGGCGCGGGCGGCTGCTCGGCGGCGGTGCGCGACGCGCGGCGCGGCTCGGCTCGGCTCGGCTGTGCGGCCGGCTCCGCCTCGCTCCGGCTCCGCGCCCACAGCGGCCGCGCCCGCAGGAAGCGTGCGCCGCCGCCGCCGCCGGCCCCAGCGCGGAGGGGCGGGACGGGGCGGGGCGGGGCCTGGAGGAGAGGGGAGGAGCCTCGGGCCGCCCCGCCCCTCCCGGGACCCCCGCAGTAGCGAGCGGAGGTCCGGCCGGCTGCGCGCACATCCTCGGCCCGCTCGGCCCAGTACCTGGTGGGTCGCGTGGGTATCACCATCAGGAGCCTCCTTCGGGGTCTTCCATCGTCACCCTCAGGCCCCCCGCCGGCCTGCAGAATGGGCCAGAGGTCATCCCAGGACCCCTTTCCGGTCTCCAGGACGTGGAAGGGCTGCTCGCCTCAGGCTAGGCCTGACCCGCTCATGGCCTCAGTTTCCCCAGGCAGCGTGCGATGCGTCGTCACTGTGGATCTGCAGAGGACACGGTGGCAGACCTGGCGTATGCTCGCTTCCCCGGGCGAGCGCCCCCGCACGGCCGGGGTTCTCAGGGCGGTCCTCTCTCTGGGAGCGGCTCCCAGCCCCGGCGTCTGGCTACCCAGTGCCTCTCCTTCTTCCTCCACCGGACATGCTTTGCCTTGTGCCTGTTTACTGGCGTCCCACTGGCACCTAAGCTCCAGGAGGGTAGGCGTGGGGCTGATGCAGTTAGTCCTCAGTGTCCCCAGTGTCCCCTATACCCCAGCTCACCCACACCCAGATGTCTGGGGGGAGGTGGGGAGGAATAAGCATTTATCAAACCCATGCCATCGGCCAAAGGCTTTCCTCAGTTACCTCGTCATCCTCTCGGGAACCCCATAGGTTGATGTTGCCAATATCTACACTTCTTTGATAAAGAAACTGAGGCTGGGGACTTGCTGATGATGGCGAGCTGGATATCTTTACCTTTTTGGACACTTTCCTCTCTAGCCACTGTGACCCTACACCCAGTTCAGTTGAGCTGAGTTGAAACTGGAGCGAAAGGACAAGTGGTGCAGACAAGGGGCAGACAAGAGATGAGCTAGGCCTGCAGGGACAGCCATGGTCTGCAGGTGTCAGGGGACCCCAACTTGGCCTGCAGGACCCTTGAAGGAAAACCCGGATGACAAAGGTCGGCTTAGCATAAGATGGAACTGTGTTAGGAGGAGCTGTCTGAGAAGGAGTGAGGTTCCAGTCCGTGAAGTGCATGTAAGGCCAGGCCTGCTCCCTCTGACAAGCATTCTGCAGAGAGAGGAGAGACTTTCCAAGTCTGCTATTCAAAACTCCTAAGGAATTCTGGGATCCCAGCTTCTGGAAATCCCATTCCCAATCTTTCAGAATTTGGGCACCTTAGATGAGTGGGAGAGGAAAGGCTAGTGGGAGCAGCAGACAGAGACCTGGTTTGAGTTGAGATGGCACTAACTCTGGATGGGGTAAGTACCTGAGTTCAAATCCCACCTCTGCCATTTATAAGCTGTGTTACACTGGTGTCACTCTACCTCCCCAAGCCTGTTTCCCAACTGTAATATGGAGATAGTACATGAGCCTGGCACCTTGTGGGTTTGACAGAGATGGCTGGGATGATATTACAAAGGGAAGGACTCAGACGTGAGCATATAGTCACCTTCCAGAGAGGCGGAGCAGACCCAGGGTATGGACTGGTTCTGAGGGGTCCCCAAAATGACAACAGGGTTGGAGTGGGGTTATAAGGAGCCAGATGTCAGTTGGTGCCTAGGAGGACTTTGGAACAGCTGGAGTTGGCCGCAGCTGGCAGGGGCTTTTGTCATAGCTAGTGAGAACCTTGTCGTGGGAGGTGCACAAGGCTCAGAGCACCATCTAGCAGGGACACCATAAGGATGGTCTCCATGCACAAGGCAGGCACTGAGTGAGCATGGCCTTTCAAAGGTCGCTGGCACCCGCAGGCCTCCTTCCCTACTTCCAGGGGCTGGGCAGGGGATGGAGAATCTTTGGCCGGGCCAGGAGTGCCACCTGCTGGTTGTCAGAGACACTGGTCGCAGCCAGAACAGCCAGGTCTGGGCCAGGAGGGTGTCATCCTGCTCCAGGTCTCCCCGGGCTTCACCAGATGCAACCATTCCATACCCGCAGGTGTTGGCGCTGCCCTCTCCCAGTGCAACTCGCCAGCCCTCTTGGCCTCAGAATGCACCATCTCCCGCAAGAAGCCTTCCTGACTCCTTTCAGGCGAGCGAGGCTGGTCCTGCCCTGCCCCACACCCTGGTCGCACCCACCCTGAACTTCCTGGCCTGCCTTCAGTCTGGCTGGCCGAAAACGGGGAACACCTCAGTATCCGCAGTGGACAAAAATGGAAGAGCTCAGTACAGCTGACTGTGGGCCGGGCACTGCTCTGTACACGCACACCACATTATCCCTCTTTTCCAGATGAGGAATCGAGGCACAGGAAGTTAGGAGGGGACTCCATGTCTCCATAGCTGGGAAGTAAGAACCGAGATCTCAACTCAGGTGCCTCCTTCCCTCCTTTCATTAGTGCATATTGTTTATACAGACCAGTGAGCTTTGTTTAGCTGTATTCGTACTTGCACATAACACACCCTGACCAGCCCCCATTACCCTGCTTTCCCTCCCTAATCTCCTTTCTCTCAACAGTCTCCTTTATATTTTCTTGTTATTTGTTTTTTTTTATTTTTTATTGATTGATTTTTTGGGTTTTTTTGAGACAGACTCACTGTGTATCCCAGGCTGGCCTTGAACTCATGGTGATCCCCTTGCCTCATCCTCCCAAGTTCTGGAATTGGCCTGTGCCACCACACCTGGCTATTTTTTATTTTTGAACCAGGCTTTTAACAGTTACACCATAATGCAGGGACTAGAGCTGTGCTGGGAAATGTTTGATGACTGACTTAAGAAGTCACCGAGGGACCCACACACCAACCTGAGAACATACGGAGATGCAGCCTGGCACCCACATAACCCCATCTGCACACCTAGCGGCTGTGGCTCCCTCCGCCTGCCCTAGCATGGCCTTTGTCATCTGCCCTTGACCAGGCCTCCTGGCTTTAACAAGGCAGCAGCGGGATCAGTGGGCCTCTGCCGCACCTCAGGTGGGCCTGAGACCGCTGCCCATCCAGGGTTGCAGCCCTGGCCAGCAGAGTGGATGCTCGCACCTGTCACCTGACTCCGTACGTCCCCAGAGGTTTGACTGAACCAACCGGTTCTTCAGAACACAGCGTTCCCTTGTAACAGGAAGGGCCAGGCCCAGGCTGGGAGAAAACCCTCTCGTGTGTTCCGCCCACCGCCTGGGACTCAGGGGCAACAAACAGCTGGCCCCCCAGGGTCGCTGCTGTGAAGACAAATAAGCTAGTGCTTCTGAGAGAGCCTGGCACGCGCCAGGCACTGTGTAAGCTTGCACTCTGCTTCGCCCTCGTGTTTCACAGTCGGCAAATCCGAGGCTCGGTGAGGTTCAGTAACTCGCCAGGATCACACAGCCAGCCAGCATCTGAGCCAGGCAGTGTGAAGACAGAGTTCGACCTTTCGGCACCGTGCTGCACTGTCCCCAAGGCCACGGAGGGGGGGACGGACAACGACTTAGGGATCCTAACAGGGCCTCCAAACACAAGTGCCTTGTGGTTCAAGGCAAGCACACACCCCTGCTTCCCCTTGCACCACCTCTACCCCCACCCCCACGTCCTCCTACTGCAGCTTTGTCTTTGACCCGGAGTCAGGATGGGAACCAGAGCCCAGGTCCACTTCTGGGAAAATCTGGGTGAGGGCAGCCCTGAGAGGTCAGTAACCTCCAAAACTCAGGAACCAAAACAGGGTTCTGGCAGGAGGTCTCTGGCTCTGCAGCAGCCAGAAGTCCTCTTAGGAGAACTTGGACAAACTCCAAGGCCACCCAATGTCCCTGGGAGTGGACATCCAGCCCACGCAACTGGGAAGATCCGCAGAGCCATGCAGCGGCCTGGGGAAGGGCAGGGAGGCATGGTCTCCGTGGGGAGGGGAGGGAATTAGTCAGCATGTGAGTCTCACAGGGCCCTGCTGGACCTCAGTGCTGGGCAGGGCAAGGCAAGCTCTGCACAAACCGTCCTGTGTGCTGGGCAAGGCCTCTCAAGACGAGGGGCTGGTGGCATACCCAGGGCACATGGCCACCAGGCATGGGGGCCTTTCCTAGGTCTGTTAGCTGGGGACTAACATGCTGTGGGCCCCAGACGTGACTCAAGGCCTCAGAGCGAGTGGGGGCAGGAGGGGTGAGAGCAAGGGAGATTTGAGCTGGTAGGCTCTGAGCCACTGGGCAAGGTCTGGCTGCCCTTGCAGGAGGGGTCTGTAGAGGCCATGGGTACCCAGCAGGGGCTGTGGCTGCAGGGACCAGGGTCCCGAGGAGTGCACTCCAGGACTTCAAGCTGGGTGGCCAGAGAACATGGTGGGACCTGGCTGTGTGGAGTCTGAAGTTGACACGATTTGAGGGCATCATAGATACAACCTTGGGGATAAGGCGAGGACCCCGATGCTTCAGCCACACCCATTTGCAGCACATTTGCCTCTGAGCGAAAGTCTGAGGCCAGCACAGCTGGAGGAGGCCTGGGCAGGAAGAGCAATCTGGGAAGGCTTTGTGGTGGTGGTAACATCACTACTGGCCTGTGACAGGTAGGCCTTGGGGAAGCAGGTACCCTGAAGTGGCTACCACCCTGGAGGCCTCCGCAGTCGGCAGGCAGCTTGCAGCTTCATCCTGCCATTGTGTATATGGATGATGCTCAGCCGATTCTGGGAGCTGGTCTCTATGACCTCAAGTGGAGAGAGCAATGCAGCCTTGTCTTGCTCCCCACCCACCTGGTTCATCTTCCTGTTCCACAATGAGAGAAATAAGGTCCAAAACAGGGGAAAGACTGGCCCAAGGCCACACAGTCAGTCTGCAGCAGAACTCACACTAGAACCTGGAAGACTTTACTCCTCACCCCTTGCCCCTGGACCCCTGCCCTGTGCTTTGCAGACATTCTAGGGGCCAGACTTCCCAGCCTAGACTCCCGCTGACTGGTCCAAGGTCACGGGACCAGCAAAGGCTGTAGGAACCTGGGCCAGGAGAACCAGTGTTGGCAGGGACAGAAGGGGGAAGGAGGAGGAAAGCGCTGCCCCATCCAGCAGCCATGCCACTAACACACCCCCATTCCTGGGAAGAAATTGCACATTTGGAGTCATTTTCCTGGAAGACAAAAAAAAACTCCCTAAAAATACATCTTCCTTCTCGCCTCATCTTGGGACTAACGCAGCCCAGCTGCTGAGCCAAGGAGCAAGAGAGCCTCCCGCCTCCCCCGGCTCAGGCTCCTGGTCACTCTCCCAGCACAGCTGTCATTGAGATATTTAACATGTCCTGGGTGGGGCGGCGTTCTGAATTTTCAAGGTTCTGGGAGCTTGGTGCTCAAAGTTTACAGGTCTTGAGCTGCATCCTTCTCAGCCTGGGGCGGATCTAGCGCTGCAGAGCTGGGAGGTGGCATGTAAGGGCCAGCGGCAGGTGGTGAACAGGGATGCATTCCAGAAGGATGGGTCCCTGCTCTGTCTCTTGCCTCACCCCATGTCCCTGAGTGGGCACCTCCTCAACCTGGTGCAGGCAGCGCCTCGGAGGAGGCCTGGGGCCAATCCTAAGTCTGCAGCCTCCCAGCATCTCCCCGGGAAGCTGGTCAGCAATGGCTTCCAGGCAAAGGAGGGGTAGTGCCCAGCACAGGGTAGTGCCCAGCACAGGGCAAGCCCCATAGCCAGCTGGCCACTCTTTTGAAGTCATTCTTTGCCTGGAACTCAGAGAGAGGCTGAGGCACCTGTGGGGCTGGTACCTGTGGGAGTTGCTGATCCAGCCTGGGCTCAGAGCAGCAGTAGAAGTCTCCTGTAGCCCAGGCCAGGGCAGCTAGGGCAGGAACCACCTCACCCAGGCCCCAGATGGAGGGCAGGGGTGGCCCCAGACCAGGATACCATGAGCTGTGGCCTGCCATCTGCCTGGGCAATCCTGCCACACCCACCTTGTACTATGTGTTAGTCATAACTTGCTGCATAACAAGGTCCCCCAACACAGGGCTTAACCAAGCCCTGTCTAGAAGATTCTGTGGGTCAGGAAGGTGGGAGCAGACTGTAGGTGGGATCTTTTCCAAGGCTACAGGTGTCAAGGCGCTGCTTCCAGCGTGACAGGTTGTCAGCAGTGTCAACCGTGGTACCAGCAGGATTCAGCTCCTCCCTGGGCCTGCCTTACCATCAGGCTACTTCGGGATCCTAAAGACGTGGTGACAGGCTTCCCTGCAGAGCAGGCAGAGGCTGCAGTGTCCCGTGTGACCTGAGCAGTCACATACCACCCTTTCACAATATCCTATTGTTCCCACGTGGGCAGGGACTCATAGGGTGAGAATATCAGTATGCAGGATCCATGAGGCCACGTGGAGCTGCCCTTTCCTCCATACTTCAGGGTGTCCCAGTTTGGTAATAAACTAGTCCTCCTGGAACAAGCAACAAGGGTCCCAACACAGCAGGGGGACATCAGAGGCAGGTACACTAGCAAGGTGAACCTCAGCTCCTATTTATGGCCGTGGGCCCAGCCCTGTAACAAGGACTTCCAATGTACCCTGTGCAGCAGAACGATTGTTATCCCATTTTAGATGAGGAAAAAGAGGACTAAGAGAGCATATTTACAAAGGACACAGAGGTGAGGTGGAGGTGGGATTTGAAGCTGTTAGTCACAGGAAGACTAGGAGGTTTGAGTTGAGAGCTTGGTGCATAAGCCAGAGACATGGTTGAATACCGGGGTACAGTTTGGGAAACTGAGGCTTAGAGAAATCAGAGATTTGCCAGGAGTCACACAGCAAGTCAGAAAAAGCTTGGGCCTGTACCAGAGAGTTGACCATGTCCTTCCACTGGCAGCCAGAACTACAGCCAGGCAGCCCTATGTGCTAGGGATGCGCCGGTGCAGGAAAGAGTGAAGAAAGGGGAAAGCAGCTTCAGGGTAGGTGGCAGACCTCTGCTCGCTGGGTGGGACTTCTGACTGCTCCTGAGCCCCTCAAGCCAGGGGAAAGCACCCCAGCCCTGACCTTGCATCCCTGGGCCCTGGGGCCTGGACGACACTTGCTCTAAGCAGCAGCACCCTTGTGTGGCTACAGCCTGTAACTACATAAATTCACAGCTTTCCTCCCTGAGAATGCTTCACTCCCTGGGACCTCACCCTTCTGCCAGCTCCCCCAAAAGAGAAAGCAACCATTGCTGGGGCTGACAGGAGGTGCCAATAGCAAGATGGCATGGACAGAGCACTGGACTGGGGGTCAGGAGACTTCAGATAAAATCATCACTTGGTTATTGATTCACATGAAGCTTGGGTCTCAGGCTTCTCATCTGTACAATGGGTTGAAATATCTACTTCATTTCCTAGGGCTTTCAATGAGTACCAAAGAATCACAAATGTGAACGAGCTCTGCAAACTGCAAAGACTGCACCAGGGATGCCCAGCAGGACTCAGGGAGAGACCAGGGATGTGGGTACCCAGTCGAGCAGCCTTGGAGCAGACCTCACAGCAACAGCAAGCAGTGGGGGTCTAATGCAGAGCCCAGAGCACAGCCTGCTCAGCAGAATCTGGACTTGCAGCATGAAGGGGTCTCATGTGAAGAGTTGTGGGGGAAGCCTCAGGCCCAGAGCCATCCAGACTTGCACCAGCCCAGAACCTCGGTTCCAGATCTCTGTGACAAGGATAAGCATGTTCTTTGCAGGCAGCGCTGCTACAAGAACCATTGGGAGCCCATGTGGAAGCCACCTTTCCTACTGTGCTGGGCAGCACAGGCTCCCACTTAATGATGTCAGTAGAGACCAAGGGTTGTTTCCCCCAAAACTTGTGCACAACCATTGAGTGGGTGAGGTTAAAGTGGAAAGTGAGGTTAAAGGGAAAAAGCAAAATGTACTTTCATTTTGTACCAAGACTGCATCTCGTCTCCCCTGGTTAGCAAGCTTACTGAAATAAAGTTTAAAAAAAAAAAAAAAAGGGCACACCTCTGTTCTCCCAGTTACTCACGAAGCTGAGGCAGGAAGATTCAAGCCCCGTCTGGGCAATTCAGAAAAAGGGACGAGAGGGTTGGGGACATAGCTCGATGATAACTAAGGTCCTATGCCGAGGTTTCAATCTTCAATGCAAAGAGCAGGGAGCATTATTTATCATCTATATAGGGGGGCTGTTTATGTGCTGGGCACTGTTCAAATTTATTAATTTCATCCTTACAACCAGTCTTGCACATAGGTGTTAATATTTCCCATTTTAGAGAAACTGAGTTTCGGGTGTACCCAGATGAAAAGAGCAGTTGGCATTAAATCAAATTTAACCCTGACTCAGAAGCCTCCCCAAGGTCTCAAACACTTGAAACAAGGAGACAGGAATCACCTTTCTAGCCTGGGTCCCTGGTTTATTACCACTGAAACAAAACAAAACAAAATACTAAGACTGACTAAAGAAAAACCTCAGAGCACAAAGCACAAGCAAAAACAGGCAGTAAGAGAGAAGCCGCCCGGCCAGCACCTGTCACATGCTGCCACTGGACATGTGCTCACCGAAGCTTCCAGGCACTGCCCACCAACAGAAGGGAGGGCTCCCACCCTGGGCCTTCCCTGCTACACGTCACTAACAGGAGGCAGGCGGATGGAAGAAACCACTCACTGGCCATGCTTTCTCTGGGGGCCTGATGGCCACCACAGGGGACACCACTGGGTCTAGGCCCCAGTGCAGCTGCCCAAGCACAATCCAGTCCTGAATCAAAAAACGGTACCCCTCCAGCCACCTTTCTCTCCAGGTGTGGCCTCCCACCTGGCCCAGCTTGTCCTGTAGTCACCAACACAGACCCAAGGGGCAGTGATAGTTTTTGCCAAAGCTGCTTCTGGAGCAAAGGTGATGAAGAGAGAGTGTGACATGAGTGACAGGCACTTGGTGAGCAGGAGCCCCCTGCACTGCCAGCAGGGAGAGGCTGCCTGTCAGGGTAACGCGGGTAGGCTAGGTCACTGGACGGCTCTGGGCGGCCTGGAGCTCAGGAGGCCCCCAGGTGCTGCAGCAGTCCAGACACCTGGCCCACTGCCCGGCCTTCAGAGGCATCTGTAACCCAGAGGGTGCCAATTAAACCACACAGCTTGCTCATAGGTGCCGGAGGCCACGGCAGAAGCACAAAGGAAGAGCACCCCTGAAGGATAGGTCAGACCACAGGGCGCAGGCCTGGAGAAGACAGACTCAGCCCAAAGAGACAAATGTTCTATTTCCAACAGAAGCTGGAAACCTGGGCTTTTATGTAAATGATCTTGATTCTGAAAGCATGGACAGGCTGGACTCAACGTCTTTCAGATCTGACTCGGCTCAAGAACCATCAACTTGACACTTCTGCTATATTCCAATTCCGCCCTCCTATCTTGCTCATAAAATGAGCACAGGCTAGGCATGGTGGCGCACACCTGTAATCCCAGCACTCAGGAGGCTGAGACAGGAGAATCACCAGGAGTTTGAGGCCAGGCTGGGCTACATAGTGAGTTCAAGGCCAGCCTGAATTACATAGTGAGACCCTGTCTCAAAAAAAAAAAAAAAAAAAAAAAAAAAAGTTTAGGCAAAGAAGGGGCTGTTCGGGGGCATAACTGGGGAGTGGGAGCAGCAGGGTAGTTAAAGTCAGGCGCAAACTCAGATTCCAAAGTTCTGTATTTTTCAAAATAAAGATCACACATTGTTTAGAGACAATCTACACAAGAGTTACAAAAAATAGTTGCCCAGGCATAAGCATACACAGGTTTGTTAATTATACACATATGGTTACAAGTGTGCTTGCAAAAAAGTTCATTGGAAATATACACAAGGCTCTGGAAATGTACACCGTGTAGTGTTACAATTCTATATTCAAACAAGGAAAATTGACAGTATGTTACATTCACTTACAAGTAGACAAAATGCAAAATACAGTTCATCTTCTGTACAAAAAGGAAGGGCAATTCACACTTTACAAGGTGAGAGGGGCTCTGATTGTAAGGAAAGCTGGGGCAGGGCTCAACTTTCACACGTCCTTTTGACTGTCACAAAATAAGCAAAACGTGACTTTTTTAGGGTTAAAAAAAAAAAAACACTAATGTGAACTGAATCATCCGGAATAACATTTAGAAAGGATCTCGCTACTTTCTGACTAGCTGACAAATAAAACCAAGCTATTTTTTTCTTTTTAAACATTAACTAGGCTGTATAAAGAACATTTATTCCTTCAAAAGAAAAAAAATTTACTTCTGGTTGAAATTACAATTTACAATATACAACACTATATGCTACGACCATAAAAGGTGAGAATATACACTGAATGCACAGGGCTGGCTAATTCTCTTTTCTTACCAAAAAACGTGTTTATGTTGATTCAAACTTCTCCACATTTACATTACAGGTATACAAATGTACAATTGTACAATCAAAAGTATGTTCGACTACTAGGGTACATTATAGATACAGATTAGACATCAAAACAAGAAAATACTACAAATTTGTATATATGCAAAGTCTACACCAAGTATACACTATATATTTATAGAAGCAAGACCAAAAGCAGAGGTGGATTTTTTTTTTTCTCATGCTAAATAATCAGATTTTGCCTTTCAATGTTAACAGAAAAAAAATCCAGTAGGCAGTAAACAGTCGCACCCACCCGGCCTAGAGACGCTCTGAGCGCTCGCACCTCCTCGCAAATCGGACCACATCGTCTTCTTCAGTATGCTGGAGTCTCCAAAAGGAGCAATTTTCAGTTTCATAAACATAATGTCGTAAACTGAAATTTTAGCAATTCATTTTTTATATATATATATTTATATATTTATACCTTTATAAACAGCGTTAAATGCCAGTTTGGGGTCATTTAACTAAAATTCGAACTTCCCAGGTTTTTTTTTGTTTGTTTTTGTTTTTTACTAAAATGAGGAAGTGGGGAAGAGCTATTTGCAAAACTTGCCAATGAGGCAAATGAGTTAAAAACTTTTTTTTCTTTTTTTTTTAAAAACTTTTTTTGTTAAACCAACCACCCTGAAAGTTTCCATACATGGAATATAGATACAACAGTGAACAAAATATGTGGCCTTCCATGTACATTGGTTTCCTATGTACAAGTATCCTATACACCAATAAAACAGCAGGGCAATTAGTCAATTAAAAAAAATAATTAGTACATGTTATGTGTAATAAAATTAAATTTACAAAGGCTTTTCCACTGTGGATTTGATTCCTTTTTGGAGGAGGGAGCAATCCCAGAGCAACCATTTGCCCATTTCAGGTTCTACACTAGGACATTTCAGGCTGCTGGTTATCTGCCAGGGGCCAGTGAGGTCAGTGGGAACGGGGTTCGGATACACTGCTCAGATGATACCATTAGGAGGGCCACAGATAGGCCCCAAATCCACGCCGTTCTTCATGTAGTATTTCTCCAACTTGGCCAGGATGTGCTTGCCATAGGTGTATTTGCGAAGAGTTGCGATATGTGGCCGGATCTGGGGAGGAAGGACAATCTGGGTTACCGCGACCTCAGAAGAGCCTCAGGTTGGCTCAGGCATGTGTCCCAACACACTGCACCTTCCACACACATGTGCGCCCACAGCGACACCTCTCACTGTTCAGCAAGTCTCCTGCGCTTCAGAGTTTTCGTGACCCATTAGATGGGGAGGGCAGCTCTTCCCTGAACACTGACACAGGACGCGAGGGCTCGGAGGCCGGGCGATGCGGGCCACTCCCGAGACAGCACAGACGGTACGTCCTGACAGGCCACCACACGGTGCTGCCCCACGAGGCCCTGTGTCCCGTATCCAGGCTCTCCTGGGCAGGGGGCTCCTTCTGGGCACCACGAACTCCAGGCTCACCACCGCACCCTACCCTCACTTCACAGGTCACAGAAAGCTAACAGCAGTAATAGAAATGATGATCATTATGAACCAGAGACTAACCCCATTTTATTTGGGAAAAAATGAAGGCAGAGTGGTTCTGGTATTCAGTCAAAGTAAAATGGCTGACAGGGGCCCAAACTGTCTGCCTTCTCCAGAAATTCCTTCTCTCCTGCTCACCCTGCCTGACCTATGCTCTGGGGCTCAGCTCTACAAGCATTCTCCTCTGCCCTGCTACCGGGCTAATCCACCTCAGGATCCCAGTCACCAAGAGGCGGTGACTCTCTAGAAGCTCATAGGCCTGTTCCACAATCTTCATCAGTGTTTGCTACCAATCTTCACATACAGACAGTAATGTGGGCTGTGGTTTTCAAACCCATTTCCCCATTCAAATATGCACATGCACACACCAACGTACTGGGTATGAGAGCCGATGGGTGGGTGCTCAGGAGTGAGAGCTCCAGGAGTGCAACCACTTTGTTCAGCTGTGCCCTCAAAGTGAGGAGGAAAGTTCAACCAGATCTAGAAACCACTTAGAAACTCACATAGGACACAGACACAAACCAAATACTACATTCTCAACTAAGACCTATGTGGGAAAATGACAGATAAGAAACACTCCAGGTTCTCATTCTGGCCAGCTAATTCATCGCCAGCTGTGTGAAGCAGACAACTCACTCAACACCTCCCTAAAGTTGTCTGTAAAAAAGAATGTGATGATGCTACAGTTTTATTTGGGTTGTAGTAAGGGCTCTGTACATGACAAAGGTTTGTTTTCATCATGTTTTGATCCTGAACTTCAGGTTCAACATTCCCTTGCTTTTGGCAGCTCTCCTTCTAGATTGTAAGTTAAATTCCAATTCATTCTCCTCTTACCTGTGATTGACTGGCTAATGAACCAAGCCACTTAACCTTTACACTTTTCCTCCCAACTAAATAGTAATAACAAGAAGACACACACCCACACACCCACTGGCACACTGTACTGCTTTTTTGGTTCAATAGGAGGTGGAAAGTGATCGACCTGCTCTTCTCCCAATGTTCCCTTTTGCTGAAAAGGATGCTGCCTAGTAATGAAAGAGTGAGACAACTGTGAGGGACTCTTGGAACCCCCTTCTTCCACCAACCAACAAGAAACCCTACTGATCTGAGCTCCCAACTTAGACCTCTTCTCTTCAGTCCCGAAACCATCATCAGTTACTGGCTTGGCTATTTTAACAATTTTTATCTAGTCTTATCACTACCTTCCCTCCTCCAAGCTGAAATGCTGGCACTAGCCAGGACAATTATTTGCACTGTAGAAGTGATATTTTTGGCACAGTTCTGCCCTACTGAACTTGCTGAACTTCTTCAAATACAGCCTTTTCTCCTATCTCCAAGTCTTTGCATATCAAGCTCCCTCTTCCTGCAAAGGGTTACTCAAATGCCCCTTCCTTGAGGACCGTTCTCTGTACCCACATGGCACATATTCTTCCATGGCTCACCCGCAAGCCATATTTCCCTGGAATTATGGTACCAATCTGAGCACCATATGGTGTTCACCAATATAATCCTGCTGATAGGAGGGCCTGCTACAGAGTACCTACTTAGTGTATGAGGAATGAAGAAGAGGACACGCTTTAAATTCTATTTATCTCCAACTTTCCCTCTGCCTTTGCCAGCATCTTCACACACATGTCTACGAAACTCAACCGGAAGGATCCTGGACTCCCTCAGCCTCCAAATGCCATCGCCAGCACCAGATGCCAGTGGTTTGGATGGGTCGGGCAGGGCTTGAACTGGAGGTGCCATGCGTCGTGTCTGGCTCAGAACTTGAGTCCATAACAAAGGTTCTCATTACCGAACTTTGTTCTCA
>PVJO010008237.1:0-76447 GCA_004026905.1 Hystrix cristata | reverse complement strand
TTGTTTTTTATTGCTTCATTAACTTCTGACCTACATAGTTTTAGAATAGTGTCTTGCTTTTTACTAAGTATAGAAAAGAAAAAGTACTGAGCTAGATATTGTGAGGTCTTGCTGGCTGTGTTACTTTTCATTTTACCTCTCTGAGCTCAGTTACTTCATTTGAGGAAGTTGAATATAGAAATATATATTAAGTACTTTAAGCAGACTGGATTCTTTATTAAAGTATAGAATTCCCTACATAGATCATGAACATTTCTTGCCTGATGTGTTTATTTACAGTGTTCCCAAAGTACAGTACTAACTGCAAGATTTGAGTTAACCCTGCCACGGGTATAAATTGCCCTGAAGGAGAAACCTGGTCCAAGGGTGAGGCGGATTACTTGTAGTACAAAGTAGAAACTGAGGCGCTCTGGAGATGGAGAGAAGGCAGGGCAGGAACCAGAACGACACTGGACACTACTCACTACCTGAGTGAGCTCATGTATCTCCCTTTCGGGCTCAGGGCCATTATGTAGCACCATGGGGCAGAGTCAAGTCCCAGGACCCGGGCTCAGGCTAAACAGTTAGTTAGGAACATCTTGTCATTTAGGTTTCTCCACGTTGAAATTCTGGTTGGTTTCTATACTGTTATTATGAAATTATTTTTGTAACAGTGACTCAAGGTTTCCGGATAGTGAGTGCCAAGTCACCCCAACCACTTGGTCCAGCTGGTAAATGTTTTCCTCTTTCCCCAGAGTTCACCAGCTCCGTGTTAGGATGGGGCAGGCTCTTCTGAGCCGACTCAGGAGACCAGGCTTTGTTTTTGTTAATGGCAAGCACAGCTGGTGTTACGGTGACCTGGGCTCGTGTAACAGTGGCAGACCACGTGTTGATCAGCAGACAGGAAAGGGCTGGCTGTGTTGTGTTTCTGTCTCTCTTGTGGACACCTTGCTCAGCCTAGTCTCTGAGCAGATGCCCCCTCTCAGTGGGGACGCTGGCAGGTGGCGTGGAATCTGCAGGCTGCCTGGAGGCACTCCCCCTGGCCGGGTGCTCAGTGCCCTCCCCTGAGGTGTCTGGAATTTCCTTCTCCGATGTTTCCTGCCTGGGCGACTGGGCTGCCATGGGCTCTTGCTGTCCTTCTTCACTGGCTGTCCACCTGGACATGCAGGCTGTGGATGGGATGCAGAGAATTTGATCAGAAAACACATTTAGAGTAATCAGAGCTGCACCCAGTGTGTAACTCAATTAGAAGTTTTTTTAGGTTTTATTTACCTATTATCATGGGCTGTTTTTACTCATCTGTTACTATGCTGATTTTTCCGAACCTTCACTGTAGTTCTTTTTCTTTTATTTTGCTTGACTCACTGTGTTTCTGTCTGCTACTAACTGACTGATATTGTAGCATTGTTTTACTGAGCTTTGCCGCGTGGTTCTGTGGACTTCGAAAGCTTGGACGGGCTCTTAATGGCAAAGAAGGAAATGTTAACAGCCTTAATTGACAAGCAGATGTTTCTCAGCTCGCTATACTTCTCATATTTTTGTTATACGTTGTGAGTGAATTAAATGCTCTGCCCTGGAGACTTAGGTCAGATATGTGATTCTGGGAATCATCTTTCCCACACCAGCCTGCATCTTAAGGGTTCTTTGTGGACCTGTCCTGCCCTACGGTGGCTGGCCTCTGTGCACAGCCGCTTTTCCCTGGAGGGCCAGCTTCTTGCCGTTCTGCGTTCCTGTCTCAGCTAGAGAGCTCCTGTTTTCTGTGAAAGTGACAGTAAACATTCTGATCAAGGACAGGGCAGCAGAAAAGGGGAGCAGAGCAGATTCTTCACAGGAATAGAGGGGCTGGGGATTTAGATCATTGGTAGAGTGTTTACCTAGCAAGTGCAAGGCCCTGAGTTCAATCCCTAGCAACACCCCCCAAAAGTGCTAGGACCAAAAAAAAAAAAAAAGTTGGGGATCAAACCCAGTGTCATGCATGTTGGGCAAGCACTGTACCACTGAGTTATGTCCCCAGTCAGCCCACAGGAATAGAGTCCTGGCAATCCTGCAGGTAGGTGCTATGCATAACTGCAGAATTTTCTTGGTTAAGAAGCTTTTCAAAGCACGTCGGATGTACTCACGAGGACCGGAATCCTGCGTATGTGCCGAACCCTTCCTGTGCAGTACTCACATGCACTTCATGTGCCTGCACAGTGTGCTGCCACAGAAGCTGAGTGGAAACTCTCCTGGTGAAAAAGTAGACACATGTGGGCCCTGCGCCGTGGCGCATTATTCCGCCCTATGGACGGAGAGCTGACGTGTGCGGGAAGATCGGTGTGCCTTGCAGCCACAGCACTAAGAAAATGACGTGTGTGACACAAATGTCAGGCACCACCTGCTTCAGTTCTCAGGAAGTGTCCAGAGTGAGGAGATGGGCGGGGATGGAGCTGGGCGCTGGTGTCAGGCGAGGGTGTGTGCGCGCCAGTTGGTGTGCACTGTCGGCAGCCGGAGGGCAGTGAGGGTGCACAGCCCCAAGCAGACGCGACACCTCGGAATCGTGTGCGTTGGTTAGTTGGTTAGTTGGTTGGTTGGTTGGTTGGTTGGTTGGTTGGTTCAGAGTACACTGAAAAACTATATTCCTCAGTTTATCTAAAAAATACTAGGTCGGTATTTCTCAGTACCTGGACCACATCTTTCTCACTGCAGGTACTGGGCACCGTGGGGCCATTTGCATGATTCCTTCCTCCCCAATCTCACCTGGAACAGAAGCAGAGTTAAAAGAGTTATGGAACTGGCTGCAGTCATGTGCACCTCTAATCCCAGCACTATGGGAGGCTGAGGCAGGAGGGTCACAAATACAAGCCCAGCCCATGCAGCTTAACAAGATCCTGTCTGAGACTAAATGAAAAGGGCTGAGATGCAGTTCAGTGGTAGAGTGCTTTCGTAGCATGTGCAGCACCCTAGGTTCCATCCTCAGTAACTCATACACACACACACACCCCTAGAGCCATGGGCAGGAGTCAGAAATAGCGAATTGTGCTCCCATAACGTCTTGAGTGATCGTGGGCAAGATGCTGCCACCCTCGTGCAGTGGTCAGTGTCAGGGCTGCTGACGTCCACCTGCATCGCAGCTGACTGGGCAGCAGGCCGTGTGGTCCTGGGCCTCCCGCCTGGGGCTGTGCATGTGCAGGTGCTTAACGAGTGGTGAGAAAGGATTGTTAGTTTAAGGAAACCTGCAGGTTTGAGGTTATGACACTGAGTACATTTCTGTTTGTGAAACCAGAGAGCAGTTTAGATGTTGAACCTGATGTATTCCTAATTACTGACCACGCTGAATCTGTCTTTTCCAGGCCTTCCAGTATTAAAATATGTGCTGACACCAAGAATAAAGGCAACTTATGTTGCTTTTGATTCTATGAAGAATTATTTAGATGCCATTTATGATGTCACAGTGGTTTATGAGGGGAAAGACAAAGGGCAGCAAGTAGAAACTACAAGCATGACTGGTGAGTTTGTTTGCATATACTAAAACAAATTACTTTATGATACGTGCAAGTCAGAGCGTTAATGAATGTTTACATTCATTTAAAAAAATAGGCCAGTGTACTTCCTTCGTTACGTTTTCTTCACCTAGTTTTTAAGCTGCTCCTTATCTGTCACAGTTGACTTTTCACTAGTCCTGCTTAGTGTGCTGTTCCTTGGCTGCCATAAACATCTTGGAAGTCTGTCACCAGCCTCCTTTTACCCAGAGATCACACAGAAATGCGGGAAGCTCCACAGATGAGAGGGAGGAGTGTGGGGGCACTTGGCTACAATGCCAAGGTACACACTGATGGGCAGTGCTAATCGGTAGATGATTTCTCATGGGCTATGAAATTTAGTGTCATCTGACTAAATTCCTTTTTTTTTTCAAGCAGACACTAGGTTTTTAGAACTTAGAGCTATTGTCTGTGTCATATATAACAAGAAAAAGTTTTGAATAAGCAGAATCATTTAGGAAAATGGAACCAAGACACTCCTGGCTTGAGAGGGGCTGGGCCAGGGCAGGCAGACTGGGCAGGCTGAGTGCTGCTGTCTCCTTCCCGACCCATCCGTGCCAACCACGCCCTCCGCCGAGGCCACTGCCTGAGGTGGCACAGCACACTCGCCACAGCGCTTGTGTCCTGGGCACCTCCAGCCGTCCTCTGTGGAAGTCACAGGAGAATATTCTTAGTTTACAGACACAAACCTCACTAGAGTATTCATACGTGAGCAAGAATGGAAATCATTTCACCAGCCGTGCCCCCAGCCACCTGGATATAGTCTTGGCACTATTAAATCATCTGTCTACACTGTGTGTATTCCTTAGGGGCCAGGGCTTTCCCAGGCACAGGGCGAGAGGACGCTGTCAACTGGTTCTTCTGTTCCGTAACAATAAGATGTGTTTCACTGCAGCTCAGGGAGAAAAGCCGGGGATGGAAAGATGCAGAAAGTAGGTGCTCAGAGTGGAGAGCTGGGGAGAGAGGGGGAGTGAAGAGGCACAGGGCGGCGGGTGGCTTCCTGGGGAAGGAGTGAGAAGTTCCCATCTTACACATCCATCTGAAGAATGACTGTTCTCGTATTGCTGAGATCCGGTCTGTGCCGGTCTTGAGGGCCCGTGCCCAGGCCTCCGAGCTCCGTGCTGTCTCCACAGAGCAGGTGCCTCTGCCTCGGGGAGCCTGCCGGGAGGCCACTGGCCCTCTGCACGGGAGTCCCCACTCAGAGCCGCCACCTTGGCAGAGCCGGCGCCCAGGAGGGCGTCCCAGTGCACAGCCTGCTTGCCCCGCTGCCCCTCGGGCATGCCTTGCAGCTGCCTTCACACTGGCACTGGGCACGCAGTCCTTTCCGTCTTCCTCACCCTCTGACAGGCGTTATGTGGGTCCCTGACCCGTGGTGTCGGGCTGCGATGGAGCTCAGCCTGCAGGAGGCCTGCGTTCCCTGCTCGGTGCACACATATGGGATCAGTCTGTCTGTACCTTCCCGTCTTTCGGTTTCGGTGTAACCGTGTGTCGTGAGCAGCGTCCCAGGCCAGTGTATGCAGCTCGATGGCTTTTTTAAAAAGCACTGTGGTGTGTGTTGCTGTAAGCATACAGGAGCGGTCTGCCTGGTCTCCACTATTGGAAGAAGGAGAGGGCTCAGGATGACCAGCCTTCTCCCTGTGCCTGCTGTGAGCTGTGTCCAGGGCTCTGGGAACATGGGCCTGAGCCAGTGCAAACAGCAGAAGACTTCATGTTGCCCTGCTCTCCTGGAAAACTCAGAGTTGGGGAGAAGTGCACAGTCGTTAGGGAGCCTTCCCTGGACTCCCTAAGGTATTACAGGGCAGTTTTCCTCATTCAGCTTGAAATATGCTCCAACTGGAACACTGCTTGCAGATATGCATACGAGAGTTTATTAAATATTTAGGAAAGTAGTTAAGTCCTGCATTCCCTGTGCGTCATTTAGCAGCTGGCTGCCCTCCGCACCTGCTCTTACTTGCCGGGTCCCTTCCTGCACACTTAGCCTCAGGGGACGGGCGGTCCTGCTGCAAGCTTCAGTGTCCTCATCCATGCCGGGAGATGGCAGCACGCAGCACCGCGGCTTGTGACGAGCAAGCGAAACAGTGCACGTGGAGGCACGCCGTGAACACTGAAGTGCAGCCAGGCCGTGGAGAGCGAAGTCAGCGGTGTGAGTCCAGGCCTGCCCTCCCAGCGCCGGGGCTTCTGTCTCATCGAGGGCCGCAGCGCACCTCCCGCGCCGCGGTGTCCAGGACACCCGTCCTCCTCACACGCTGTCAGGGACGAGCCTGCACTGACTGGAAATGTTGAGGTGGAGATAGACAGTTAAGTGAAGGCAGGAAAATTGGTGTCAGATGTGTCACTTTCTGTATCAGAAATAAAAATAACATCTGGCTGAGAACTTACGGCAGCTCGCACGTGGCACCTGCTGTGTGGGAGGCGGGGCTCCAGTGCTGCTCACGGTCCTCGGTCCTCGCAGTGGCCCCGTCGGTGGCGTGACATTCTCCCGGTGCCCAGGGGTGCGGGGATTGAGACCAGCTCCCATTCACCGTCCCACCTATGAAGGTCCTTTGAAGCAGTTACTTGATTGTTTAGATGAAAGTAGAATTGCAAGAAAATGAAACCAAAAATACTGAAGTGAAAACCTTCCCTGTTTCAGTGCTTTGCTCATTGACTAGAGAATAGGTACTGTGGCCCGCCACATACTGCGTGCAACGACAGCTCAACAGGAAGTAGGGAGGAGCAGCTGCAGAGTGTGTGGCCAGAAGGGACGGTATGAGATCCGGAGAGGGAGGGAGTCTTCAGGGTAAGCGCAAAGCCTTCCTCAGACTGTGGACGCAGAATTTGCTATTTCCTAAGCATGTCTTTGGACATATTCTCAACTTGTGATGGAAGGAAGGTCACAGCCTCTGCCTTGCTTACCTACCCTGGGAACATAGCCATCTCTTGAACCTGAGGGTCGCCTCCTTGTAACTCAGGAAGCCTGGATATGTTAACTTGCAGTAACCACCGGCCTCCTCTCTCACGATCCCAGGAGAAAAAGACGTTGCCTCCTTTCAAATGAGTGCGCCATGTAAACACTCACAGCCACAGGAAGCATTTTGGTTACAAACGAAGTGGGATATATTAAAATGCGGAAGGATCAGGAAAGCAGCAAGGACCAGTGATTGGAAAGCAAGGCCAGTCTTTGAGGGGCTGTGCTCCCCTGAATTTGTAGGGTGTGGAGCAGTCAGAGGCAGGAAATTGGTGTCAGGCCTGTGGCAGCATGGAAATGAGGGCTGTAGGTGCTCTGTGTGGTTCTCTGGCAGGTTGAGGGGGCGGGAGGAGTGAGCAGGAACCAGACACCTGAGAGCCTTTCCCAGGGAGGGTGTGGGCGCCTGGAAAACTCGGTTGTTACACGCAAAGTGACATGTGATGCTGTTGATTTGACTTAACAACTTACGGACTGGTAGTAGCAGACTTGGAAATTATAACACGCTGTTCTACTTCACCTTGAAACGCCAAGCCACCAATTTATAATTTTGACTTTTTAACATTTTTGGCCTCCTTTTTGTTAAATAACATCATTTAACCATGATTTCTGAAATACTAAAAAGTGGAAAAATTTTTTCTCTTTGTTAGAATTCCTCTGCAGAAAATGTCCAAAAATTCATATTCACATTGAACGTATTGACAAAAAGGACATCCCAGAAGAACAGGAGTCTATGAGAAGGTGGCTTCATGAGCGCTTTGAGATAAAGGACAAGTGAGTAGCAGCATCCGCCACTTCACCCCCATTTGGCTCAGCGCGCTGTGTGAGATGAATTTCGGCCGTTTCGCTACCAAAAACGCAAGTCAGCTCTTATTCCGTGTGCAGCCGTTCACGTCTGACACTTGGCTTTCACAGTCACCAAAAGAACGTAACTGCGGTGGGCCTGTCCCCGTGTGTGAGATAGAAAAGTAGGCAAAATCCCAAACCGCCTTTCCCAGGAAAGGCAGGGAGTCTGCTTCCGGTGGGACGGGTGGCAGGCCACGGCGGGCTGTGCCAGGATGTCCTGGGATGTCCCGGGGTGTCCTGCGATGTCCCGCGATGTCCCGCGATGTCCCACGATGTCCCGTGCGCCGTCTCGCTGCAAGGCCTCTCCGCTTGCTGGCAGGTGGTCCCTGGGCCACTTGCGGCCTCATCCCAGCAGTGACAGGGTTTCTTTTGCTTTTGAGAAGAGAATTTCCTTGGATGGAAACTTCAAGGCATTTATTTCCTTGTTTCTTTTGCTATCAATGAAAGGCTCGCACCTTCTGGAGCGTATCATATTTTTTGAAAGATGGCTTAAACAGTTACATTCTTTTTGAAAACAGTGGGCCTGCTAGTTGTACAACGTCCCTTTGCCAAGACCATATTGAATAGCACACATTATGCTGCGAAGAATACTTACAAAATGATATGTAAGAAGCTTTACCCGGGTGCTCGTCCTTTGTGTGTCTTCTCCAGAGACTCCACTGTCTCTCCTTCCATGTGTTACAATGAAACGTTTAAGAATTAATCCTCTGGGCCACCTTAAGTGAAAATTATTAAAAATGTAATGTTGAAAATGAATCTTTATGTTGTTTCTCTATATGCTAACTCAGAGTTGTACATTACATAATTTATTCAGCCAGCCCTTCAAAGCCTCTTGGCTATGAGAAAAAAATTTAATTTAAAAAGTAAGATCTGTGCATTGATATGAAAATCTATTTTCAGAAGAAAAGACTGAACAATCCATGTAACATCTCACTTATGTAGATATTGGGCTGTAGAAGCACTTTGCTTTTCTGTGGTTTGAGTTTGTAATTACTGTGTCATGTGCTGCTGCTGCAGTCTTACGTTTTAAGATGGGAAGATGAATGGGCTGCATGTTTTCCTTCTCTGGCCTGCCTTTCCAATGCCACGGGAGTCATGGCTTTGGAGGAGTTGTCTGCGTGTCCTGAGAACAGCTGTGGGGAGGAGAGCAGCAAGATGCCTGCCACAGCGTGAGGCAGGTGACAAGAAGATGGGACAGACAGGACATGTTTGTGACAGTCTTCAACAAATGGTGGAAGACCATATGTTTTGGAATGTGTCTTAAAGTACAGTTCATATATAGAGATCATAGACCATTAGCAATATGCTAAAAGACCAGAAGCCCTCTTAAACCAAGTCTCTGGTGGTTTCCTCTCTCATCCTTGTTTCTCAAAAACATGCACCTTTCCCAGCACCTAAGTACCCAACAGATCATTTGTTGAACTTACATATTGAAATGTCTAAAGCAGAAACTAAATCTTACTGTTTTTCATTCTGGGCACAGGTTGCTTATAGAATTTTATGAATCGCCAGATCCAGAAAGAAGAAACAAATTTCCTGGGAAAAGTGTTCATTCCAAACTAAGTCTCAAGAAGACGTTACCATCAGTGTTGCTCCTCAGTGGTTTGACTGCTGGCCTGCTGATGACGGAGGCCGGGAGGAAGCTGTACATGAATGCGTGTGTCTATGGGACCATCTTTGGCTGCCTGTGGGTCTCTGTCAGAGCCTGAGCAGATGGCTCTCTCTACCAGTGCAGTGTACGATGCAGGCCCTCACAGATGGCTGCATGTCACATCCAGAAGCTTACTGAGTTCAGCAAGAAGTGTAAATAAAGCCCTGTTGACTGAACATTGGATAAAATGGAATTTATACAAAAGCCAATATGCGTTTGATCTTGGGGAAACATACATTGTCTTTCAGCATTAGTGCAAGAGCTACTGAGAAGGTCAAAGCTAGGTGGAGTTTGTGCTGTTCTTTATGCCTCCCATGAACTAATGTCACCTTCTGACAACTATTAGGACTGTAATTTGCCATCGTTTTATAACTCAGATGGCTGGATTTTTTAACATTAATTTGCAGCATATTTCATTATATTTGTTATGTTCAATGTTTTACAACTTGACAGCTGCAAACTCTTATCACTGACATGTTTAGTGTCTCTCTGTAATGCTTGGCTTTTTGCTTAGTTTCCACAAGTCAGTGACAGAAATTGCATTCCGTTATCAAGATGTCCAAGGAAAAGCAAGACGTGCTCAGGATAGAAGCTATGTTCAGTGTGTGTTTTTATTGTATTGCATTATTAGCTAATTTTACTTCACATTTGCAAAATAGTTAACATTTTATAATTATTGAAATCACTTAATTCGCATACCCTGTAGTCTACAAAAAGAATAAGGTAGAAAATGTTGAAGTTGAAGAAATTGAAGTTAGAATTGCGAGTCTGACTCATTACATCAGAACTTTCAGTTGCCCGGCTGTTATGGGGTTAGCTGTGCGCTTAGTAATTTCCAACACCTGTGCCGTGAGTGCTGAAACTATGGCGGTGTCCTGTTCTCTTCTACATCAGAATAGTCAGTGGGACCCTCTTTGCTCTGGCCTGAGCCCCCAGAGAGCGGGGATGATGGAAGCCTGCAGGCATACTGGTGGACTCGCTGGCCTGTGCCTTGTGCCTGGCTCGATTTCGGCGCCATACTTGACGTGGGGGTCATCTGTGCGCTGTCCGGGGCGCTTCCGGCTGTGCTCTGTTCCTTCTTGGGGTTCCCTGAGTGGTGCTGTGCAGTGGGCATGGGCAGAGAAGCGTGTGGCCTGCTCCGGGGTCTCTCTCCTGGCTCCTGGGAGCGAGCTTCTGGCCGCTACAGAAGCAGATTGCATGTGCCCCTGGGGAGGGGCTTACCTTCCTCCAGCCAGTGAGACCCAGACATAACTCGTTGGCACTGAGCTGCTCGGCTCATTTCCCGTCAGTCCTGGTAGAGCTGCACGGTGACCTGTGTCACCCGACAACAAGCCGTGCTCAAGGACGAAGCCAGGGCCTGCCGTGGGAGACCGTCTGAAAGCTTGACCTGCTCTAGTTTGTGTTACACTGTAAACACGGCTGTCTGCAGTCCCTTATAATAACATTTCTGCCTACTACTACAGGGGAGGTGACCCAGATGAAATGCACCAATTCAATCATGATAAAGAAAATGAACAAAAAACCGAAAGAAATTGTGTCTGACTGTGCTGCGTTGCTTTTCCTAAGCCAGAGAATAAGCCGTCTCTTGCAGTGCCCTTGGAGAGCTGTGCGGTTTGTGTTGCCATGTCTGTGTTCGCAGCATTCATAGCCGCCTGTTCCCACAGGATGCAGTTAGTCTGACTACGGGTGGGGGCATGGGTCAAACGTGTTGGAAGTGCTCTCGTGACAATGTATGATTTTCTCTTACCTGTAAAGTGAAATTTAAATCAACCCATGTCTTTGTTAAATACATTTTTTTAACAATGCTAATTTTAGAGCTTATTTTTGACAAGATCAAAATAAATGTAAGCTGTGGTACTTTGATTATCATGGCTGTGCTCCAGTTTTAAATTTTAAGAAGCAGTATCATTTCAATGATGTGGATTATAACTGATTTTAATAAGGCACAGTGGCCTGCGTGAGGTCACTTGAACACTGCTTCTTAGGTTTGTGCTCATATGCATCTCACAAAAGGTTTATGAAATGTGGTAGTGGAAAAAATGTTTGTATCAAAATAAAGGTTATCTTTCATGTGTTGATTTTTAACTCGAATTAAAATCTCTACCTGTGAATCTTTTCACACAATATCATTTAAGCTTTTGTTTTTATTATTCTTGTTGATTTGCAGCATACTTATTATTTAGCTTTTCTTTATAAGGCTGCCATCAGAGTGCATGTTGGTGTTTTTCAGAAAGCGATGTGTTTGGAGAGAAGCAAAAAAAAAAATAATAATAATAAAATCTTTCACTGTCTCTGATGTCTTTGCTGTTTAACATTTTGTGACCAAATATTAACTGACGGTTTTCTCTTACATAAAGACTTAGTGATTGGCCCTGCATTCTGAATTTATAATACTGTATATTTTGTAAAAGTATTGAAAAAAAAAAGTATTGAATGAAGTTTTTTAGAAAGCTACTTTGAAATACCCCAAACAATGAAGCAGTATAAGAGTTTGGCTCTGTAAATGTATCTATGTAATTTTCGAAATGTATGGCCAGTATTAATTGCTTGGCAATTCCATAATCCTTGTGGATTTTCCTCAGGGAAAAATGTCGGATGCCTAAAATTGCCCATGTTGGTGAGGGAAAGTGCCGATCTGGCTCAGTCTTTATTTATTTGTTTATTTTTTTGAGACAGGGTCTTACTTTGTAATTCAGGCTGGCCTTGAACTCACAGCAATCCTCCTGCCTCAGCCTCCTGACTGCTGGAACTACAGGCATGCACCACCATGCCTGGCCTCATTCTTGTACATACTCTTGGTTTCTCTCAGGTTTCATTTCCATGTGATATTTTTTTCCCATTTAGAGTAGTGCCAATTTTCCTTTATATAGATTACATAAGTATTTTTACTATAATAAACATGCTTTATATTTACATTTGCCAAGTAGGTCTGTGTTAAACGTCCAAATCAGATTGACTATTCACAAAAAAATAGAATTATCATTATATTTGCCAAAGTGTAGATACAAAATAACTCCTAGATGTAGAGCAGACCCACATTCGAGAGGACAGAAATACCTATCAAAAGGGTATATTTTGTGTACGATTGCAAACAGTTAAAAAATAAAATTTAGCCTTACTAATATTTGTTTTTTAATTATTTAGATTGAAGTTTGAGTAAAAGATTTTCTGTGCAGATATTTCAGATACCAAATTGTTTGAGAAGGGGCTGGGAATTTAGCTCAGTGGTTAGAGTGCTTGCCTAGGAAGTGCAAGGCCCTGAGTTCAATTCCCGGCACCAGAAAAAAAAATGCCAAATTGTTTGAGGTTACATACCTTTATAAGCAGATTTTTTCTCTCCCTTTTAGGCCAGATTTTATTAACACATACTTTTTAGATTAAAGATTGGTGGACTTGAAATATATTATCGTTTAATTGTCATTGTATACAGTCTAGATAACAGCCACGAGTTAAGATGAAAATTAGTACTTTGGTCAAACAGATATTTGGAAAGCTCAGATATTTGATATGATACAGGTAAAAATCCATGAAATTGAGTTTTAAATTTCAAGTTTATAGAGACATTTTTATATGGACAATCACTAGTTTTAGAAGAGTTACAGTTGAGACCTCGTCATCAGGATTTCATGTGGCATCCTTTTGAGTGTGTGTGTGATGAAATAAACTCACTCCTTGGGGCAGCTGGGAAGTCAAACATGTGGTGAGAGCCAAGCAGACTCCTGAGAGAAACGACGGAAAGGGGAGAGGTCGATTGGGACACAGGTTTCAGAGGCTCGGTGTCCCACTGTGCTGGCCAAGGCGACCCAGACGTCATGGCAGAAGAGCTGGAGAGGATGTGATAGTCACAAGGCCGCATCCCTGTGACCCACTCCCACCAGCGAGGCGTCTGCCCAGTAACGCCATCTGCTGGCGTCTGTGTCAGATGTCCCCAAGGCCTCACGCTCCACGCTGGGACTGGATCTCGGGGCTCCTCGCTGACTTACTGTCAGGAGGAGGCTGAGGCCTGAAAGGTACATCTCCCTGGCCCACTTTCTTCCTCTGCTCCTGGGTGCCATGCTGAGCAGCTCTTCTCTGCCCAGCCCTCCCCGCTGCCCTGCTAACAAAGAACCAGCTTTTGTTACCTCTGTCTGCTCCTTTTGTTCTTCCCAAGGGAGGTCACGTGGGATGCACAGCACTGAGGACGGTGAGCCTGCACCAGCCTCTGCCGCCCCGAGAGGTGTGGCAGTGAGTAACGCATTATTCCAACCTTGTTGCAAGTAGTGACTCTGAGAAGGATGTAGAGCAAGATGGTCCCTCCGCTGTTTTAAAAAAAATACACTTGTAATCTAGCAGATTGAGAGTGACCGAGACGATCCTTTTCTAACAGGTTTGATGAGGGGTTTGAGGTTTAGCTCAGTGGTAAAGCACTTGCCTAGCAAGCACAAGGCCCTGAGTTCAATCCCCAGCACCAACCCCCCTGCCGAAAAAAAACCAAAAACTATAAGGCTTGATGTAATGATACAATGGGGAGCAGAGTGGGATGAGAAAGGACTGACAGTCGACAATCAGCAGCAGGAGGGCGAGGAGGAGAGACCTTGGCAAGTTCAGGAGCTGGTGCAGGTAGAGACCATGGGAGAATCTGCCCAGCTTTCTGACCTGCGTGACCAACGACGAGTGTGGCGTTATTAGGAGGAGGATTTCAATTCTATATGAAAGACACAGAGGGTATCTGATCTCATGTATGTGAAGTGTATATTGTGTGTATGTACAGGGGCTGTTCGAAAATACAGTGTGTGTTTAATATTTATTACTGTAAAAGAGACATTGTCACTAACCCCCTTTGCTTTGAACACACTTAGCCTATCACTTTTGCCACTTCCTTTTTTCCTTTTTTTATTTTTGATTTTTTGAGACAGGGTCTCACTCTGTCATTCACACTGAGCTTGAGCTCACTAGGTACTCCAGGCTGACTTCAAATGCGAGACGATCCTCCTGCCTCAGCCTCCCTGGGATTATAGGTGCGCATCGCCATGTTCAGCTCTTGACGCTTCTAAAGCAGCTCTCTAAGTCCTCTTTCCTGAGTTTCTTTATGAGGTGTGATTAAAAAAAAACAAAAAAACATGGTGAACAGAGTGCCATCCAACAGAAGGCAGGCTCCTAAAAACAAGACAGTACGTCCTCATCCACCTGATGCACTGGGCCTGGCATTGGGCAACATCTGGCTTCTTCCTGCAGCCAAAATGGCTATAAAAGACACACATCTTGAATCAATTCGGGATGTCAAGTCACCACAGCGGCGAGAATAAAGATGCGCAGGCCCCTCCGGGGTCTCTGCTCCGTGCAGCGTGAGCCGGATCCCTGCTGTGCTGCGGCTGGGCTTGGGGGAGAGTACTGCACTGCGAGGCTTGAGCCACTGTAGTTAGTGACGGCTGTGTGTGCAGCACGGTCCTCAGCTTTCATGGGGTTGGTATCATTCCCACGTTACAGGCAAGGAAATGGCTGCACGGCGGGCAAGGCGTGCCCAGGGACACAGAGCTCGTCATGGGAAGAGCCACATTGTGTGCATGTGCGTGCCTGTATGTGGGTGTTTGTGTTTGCCCCTTGTGTTAACAGTAGATAAATTCAGAGGGAAGGGGGCTGAGGCAGGAGAATGCAAAGGGAGGCCTGGTTGGCATGGGTTGGGGGACCCAGGTCGGGCGTGAGGAAGGAGGGGTGGCTCAGGCTGTGGGCCACTGTCTGGGACACTGTCCTTCCCTACAAGACAGAATCTGTCCTGCAAACGACGGTGGTAACTGAAGCTCACACAGTTACAGAATCCCTGGAAGCCAGGCTGAGCCGGGTGCCAATCTGCCTCTACCCTCCGCCCTGGGCTGCCCACCAGCCCGGGCCCAGGTGAGCCTCGCCATGAGGCCTTGAGACATGGCGCAGGCCCATGTCCCCCATGGCGGAAATGGAGGTCCTCGTCAAGGTGTCCCGCACAGTGTGGGTGCCCCCACCCCTTGTCACAGCAGGATGGAGACACCCTGACAAGGAGCCGATGCTTTTCCATGCCAGCGCCAGGCTTGGCAGCTCTCTGGTCCTTTTGTTTGTGAAGCGTCCCCACCAGGGGACGGCGCCTGCTCACCCAGAGCCTGGAGAGGACAGGCTGTCCCCTCTGTGCCTCCTGCGTGTCTCAGCCGTCTCTGCCTGATAACCTGGCCCCGGGCCTGGGCAGGTGAGGGAACGGCTCTGCAGGGTGACGGAGCGGGGAGGAGACCCATGTCCTCTCCGGGCAGCGCGCGACCCTCCTCGCCCGCACCGACTTGTCCTGGCTCTCTAAGAAGGAAGGAGCTGGAGAACGTCTGAGTGCCACCTGCACATGGTCCCCAGCTCGGCCCCTCCAGCTTTCAAAACACCGGCAACAGCTTCGCCCACCTTCACGCTGAGGCACCCTGGAGCGGCAAAAGGCCTTGCCCCCCACCCCCAGCCGGGAGCCAGGCGCTGCGGCCCCACCCTGGACTTCAGTGTGGAAGTGCTCGCCCAGGGCCTCAGTGAGGGACCGCACTGGGAGCCAGCCTTCCCGGGGATGCTGAGGTCAAAGGAGGCCACCAGCAGGAGCCTCATCGGGGTGACGGGGTCCTGGTGAGAAGAGCTGAGTGCACAGGCCAGGAAGGACACATGGCAACGGCTGTCCACCGGCCAAGGGGAGAGGCCTGGGAGAAGCCAGCCCTGCCCACAGCTGATCCCAGGCCTCAGCCCCAGCTCGGGGAGAAGCAGATTTCCGTGTCTGAGCTACGCTGTCGGGGCCATTGTCACAGCACCTCAAAGCCCCACAGAGTGTACCAGTCAGGCTCCAGGACGCAGAGGACAGTGACAGGCACCGTGGGCTGTTCCATCGGCCTCAGAGCCACTTTCCTCCCACCTGCCATGCTGCTGGGCCTGGCTGCCTGCGCTCCAGTCTCTGCCCACCGTGAGCCCCGGTGCCGTGTTCCGCACAGCTCAGAGAGCTGCCTGGTGGGCCAGCGACGATGGATCCACACAGACAGCATCGACGGGCAGCCTGCTGCCTTCAAACCTCCTCCGTCCCAAAGCACAGGAGCCCTGCTCTCCAGCCGCCGACCTCCGTCGGGATCGCCTGAGACCTCTGTCAGCGATTCTGCCACGCTCCTCTTGGAGGGACACCAACAGAAGCCGAGTGCTTTTGAATGAATGACTTATTGGATACTTTCGTTCATCATTTTACTCTCTGAACAATTAAGAGAGATGGATGTTACCTAAAAACTCTTGGGTAGGATCTCCTTTTCCTGCCATGCGTTCCCCACAGCAAACTCCTACTTATCTCTCAAAACCCACTCACGCTTGTCTTCACAGGCTTCCCTATCTCCCAAAGTGGAGCTGAACAGTCCCATCCCTAACACTAGCCAGCCTTGGAGCCAGCTTGCTGAGCCGCTCGGCCTGGCACTCAGCACTGGTCAGAACTAGCTCCCGGGTGGGCATCTGTGGTGTGAGTGGAGCTGCTGGGCTGCTGGGATGTAGCAGAGCACGTCCAGGGGATGGAGCAGCTCCAGGGGCTCAGGGCTCAGGGCTCAGGAACGAACCCCCAGGGTGATGCCTGGGGCTGCTGAGGGCCAGCAGGAAGGAGGCCAGGCCCAGGAGCAGCCTCCTGATCTCCACAGAGCAGGCCACAGGCACCGGAATTCCTCTTCCCCCAGCGTGCCATAGAAACTGCAAGGATCACTCTGCCTCCTCCCTCGAAGGTGTTCAGGGGCTAGAGGACAGGTGTCCTGCCCCGCAGAGGCCATGAGAGCCCAGCAACCTGGCACTGCAGACCCTTCTGTCCATGTCCACGCAGGACCCACTGAAGTGCGGAGTGAGCAGCTCTCCCCGCCAAGGTCTTCGGGTGCCCCATAAATCCTTTTAAACAGGTGTTAGATGTGCCACTAAAGTAACCCCGCCCAACCCCATCTGCCAGTCGAAGGACTGCAGCATTTGGACCCAGCCTGGGGGCCATAGTGACCCTGGCCTGTGACCTCAGATGTGCCCAGGCTGTCCCTGGTTCCCCACCAGCCCAGGAGCCACTGTTGCCCTCAGGGATCTGGGGGTGCTGGGGGTGACCTGCTCCCCACACCCCATCCTGGCTTCTGGCCTACCCTGCGCTGTCCTTTGGAAACTCACTTCTAGCGTGAAGCTCCCAGGCAGCAGGACCAGACTAATCCAGACCGGGGATTTGAGGCCACCTGGTGGCCAGTGAGGGTGAGACACTGCCACTAGATTTTGTTTTGGTCTTCGCCCTGATCTACTTCCCAAACCTTCTTTGTTTTGTTTTGCTTTGTTTTTTTCCATTTTGAATCAGGGTCTTACTAAGTCACTAAATTGCCCAGGCTAGGCTCAAACAATCTCCAATCCTCCTGCTTCAGTCTCCCAGAAAGCTGAGATTAGGTGTTGATCCAAGTTGTTAAGCAATGAGTTTAAACAGAAGGAAAAAACAAAATCAAAGTAGCAATACGACAGACCTGTGAGCCCTTGGCATTCTATTAACAGGACCAGGGAGGATGAGGCGGCTGCTACCAGCCAGGCAGCTGGCAGCCAGCCGCAGACTTCAGCTCGATCCCAGGCGCTGCCCTCCAAGGGCAGCTGTGAGTAGGACGTCCGGGGCAGGCTCTGAGGGTCCTCTCTGTCTCCCCCGTCCCTGTGCCTTGCTCACCCCCAGTGCAATGCGGCATGACCAGAGGTTTCCTCATCCGAGGGGGAGACAGGGGCCTGGAGGGTGGGTCACTGACTGTCTAGTCCTTCAGACCCCTGCGGCTCTCCCGGCGGCCATTCAGGGGAACCCAGGAGCTCTCCTTTTAGCCCCTGCTAGGTGGTTCCATCAGAGGTTGAGACTGGAAGCAGGAACGAGGGAACTGAGGGTAGAGAGAAGGCTTCTTGGATGCACAGGGTGTTTGCAGTATTGTCATGTGTTGCACACTCGAGCTCTCTGCCAGCCTCGCACGCCTGTCATCTCACACACTGGTTGCTAACTTGGGGCCAGCTCTTCCGATTAAGACATAATGACTGCCTTGGTTGGCACGGTCACACTCCCTCTCCCAAGGGTGCGTGGCCACAGCGCTGCAGGCTGCTGCTAAGCTGCTGTGCGGGGCAGGGAGGCCCTTCACCCTGGGCCCAAACGAGTGCTGCTTCTGGTACCTCTCTGAGCACTGGCGGGAAGGGACTCATCAGACACAGAGCGAGGGCACAGTTTCCAAGAGCTGCAAAGGAAGGGCCTGCACCTGGGGTCCTGCAGGGCCCGGGGAGCTCGGAGGCCATGAGACACAAACTCCACAGCTCACAGCAACTCTCTGCTGAGCATCCCTTTGACTTCATAAAAGGCGAAAGATAATGTTTGCACATGCACATGGCAAGGTCTGAGGAAGGTCAGGGGGAGGGGGTGGCAGGATGTCCTGGAAACAGTTGTACCCCGTGCTAATGTCCCCTGCAGGGACAGTATGCAGTGGAGCATAATTCCAGCTGTCTGTGTCTGAGGACAACAGAATCCATTCGAAGAAGTCTGAGGAAACCAGGGTGGATTTTAAGTGTGTAGATGATTTGGTGAATGGGAACCTATCAGCTTAGGCTAAAAGTCAGAACTATTTTTTTTAGTTCTTTTTGTATTAGAGATAGAGATAGAGAGAGATGGACAGATAGACAGAGAGATGCGAATGTAACAAGTAAATGAATGGAAGGAAATTTACAACCATGGGGAGGTGTTCTATCACCAGGTCTCCCTCAGGACGGGCAGGCGTGCTGTTCCTCTGCCCTTCCTGGGCCTGGCAGAAAGATGCAGGCCGATTTTCCACCTGTGATGCCCACAGTTCCCTCTGGCCTCTGACCAGCCTGCAGGCTGTGGTGGGGTGACAACCTTCTTTCCACAGGGAAACCCCTAGTGTGTACGGGGTGGGGGGGCGTGACTGCGGGGCCATTTCCATCTCATGATGTCAGGGGCATTTCCTAGTCCGTTTCCCCAAAGTCTGATCTAGGAATCTGCCCCACGGAAAGGTGGAAGTCAGTTTGATAGAGCTGGAATTTTCCGGGCCCCTGGCCATCTGACCCGGGCGGAGGGCCTTGTTGGGCCGAGCCGTGTGCTGGTGACGTCAGAGCTGTGGCTCAGGGCTGCAAGTCAGTGTCTGCACCGGTGCGCGGACTGGCAGTGCTGGATTCAGAGGCAGAGAACTGTTTCGCTTCACATCCTGTCCATGAACTGTGAGCTTGAGAATGTTGTTCTTTTCCAGCCTTTGTGTATTCATCTAAAATGAGGTAATAAGAACTAACAGTTACAGGGAAGAACGTATTGTGTACCGAAATTGCATTATAATACGCGGGAGGGAAAAGGTTGCCATATCAGTGACTTTAAGAGACAAAGGAGTTGTGGAAACTCTACCAACAAATGTTTAGAACATTTTCAAAAACACAGAAAACACTTCCCATTTCTCCCATAAGATGGGTCAGTCCCAGGCAACACAGTGTGGTACAACGTAGTCTCTCTCCTAGAGATGTTGGGGACAGTTATGGGTTGTGCCATGTGCACTGGGAGAAAAAGGGGTACAAAAGGCTGGACCAAAGGCAGCCACACACTGACCGGACAGAGATGCAGGAAGCCAAGTGGATTCAAACAGAAGCACTGTAAATCTGGGCCAGACTCAAGCCCTTCACTCTGGGGGGAGCCCGCCGTCCTGCTTCCTGCTGAGCCCTCTCACTTGGAGATGTGTACGATACAGGGTGAGTCTCGAGAGGCAGGTGCTCCTGAGCTGGGCCGTGTTCGGGGTTGCGTGGACTCGGCTCTAGTCTCTCACATGCCCAGCCCTACTCCCCAGTCTCAGAAGCTGCAAGACCCTGAATGCAAGACCTTTTCTGACTCAGATCAATGCGTTCCTGTCCCAGCAGCTGTAAGCAGCAGGCAGCCGGGTCCAGGAGAAACAAATTTTAGAGTGTCCAAGTCAGTGTCTCGCACAGGAAAGAGGTGGGGTTCTGAGAGGCAGGAACACAGATGCGCTTGCTAGGCTAAGACAGATGTGACGATGGCCCTGGCCACCATTCCTTTGGCTGCCGCCTCTGCAGGCAGCTGGGAAGACCTAGAGCGGTCAAGAGAACTGGAATTCCAAGAAGTGAAACAGCTGCAGGCCTCAGAGCGCACTAAAAACTCACTAAAGATCCCAAATTGCAGCAAGTTGAGACTCATCTTTGAGAGTTTGAGAGTGATGCTGAGTCCAGCTGTGGCTTGGTGAAAACGATGGCTTCTAGCACATGAGTACATGTTTTGGCAAGAAGGGGTAACTGAGTGAGGACAGAATTCTAACTTTTTTGAGAATAAAATTAAGTAGAGGAGTTGAGAACCTCATAGGCCGGTAAACTGTTCTTGTGTGTAGCTGAAGTGTTGGATGGAAGAGAGCTCTACTAGCTGGCAAATGCAGTTAACTGGGTATTCAAGTAAAGTGAAAGAAAGAAAAAAAGCAAGCAAGCTGGCTGCCTGGGAGCTCAAAATCTGTGACATGACAGGGTTCATACACAGATTTCTCTAGATGAACTAAAGCAGGTAAATTAGAAATTTATTACTGACTCTCTAGGTTTTCACATTTGAAATACACAGTAAGCTTTTAAATAGTAGGCTTGGCTAATGAGTTTGAAATTACTTCACTACAAATAATAATTGATTTATACAAATGTGTCTGTTGAGCGCTTCCGCTGCCTTCATCTTGGGAAGGGGAGAGAGGGAGGGAGAGAAAGAGATGGGCGGCATCTGCTCAACATGCTAATTGATTCTGATTTTTTTCTGTCTATTAAGCTTTCTCACGTCAATCTCAGGAAAACTATTACTGGCCAAGTTTCAGTTACAAGAACCAATAAACATAAAACTCCATTTAAAAAAGCATTTGATCCGAACTGAGAGGAAATAGCACTGTGATGACCCCGCAAGGCACAGATGGGCACCTCGCATGCCGAATCCTTTGCTGTGAGTCGCAGAGGGTAGAATGCCACTGCTCTAGGGTGGCCTTTGCTAGACAAATGCCATCATTGCCCCGGATCGGAATTTACCAAGCTGCAGCGAGCAGGAAAACCCAAAGAAATGTCCCAAGTCACGGACATATTTAGTACAGGCCCTGAAATCATCTTGTATCAGAAAACAAGTGACTGAGATGGGCCAGCTTCTGTTTACTCTCGGGGTATGCAGCGCCGACTCGGTCTCCTCTGTGCTTGCTGAGAAAACAGTTGATGGGGAGGAAGCCAGACAGCTGCTCCACCCACCCAGCATGTATCGGTGACAGTCTGCCCTGACCAGGAGGGTGACAGGGCTGCCTACACCCTGGACTCCTGGGGCAGCCTGAAGGCTTTGATTGTGCTGATACATGGTCTGTCATCCACCTGCTGGCACGCTCGGCCGCTGCCCACACTAGGGACACTCACTGCTGGCTGGACTCAGGGGACGTTGTATATGATGTCCACCTGGACTGTGCCCGAGCTGTCACCACCCTTGTTGGGACCTGCAGGGCAGCCCCTTGGACATTCGGTTGCCCACACTGGGCCTGTCTAGCTCCAACAGAGATGACTTCCCTTGAGGTCTCCACTCACCATCCCCAAGAATCCTGTCAGCCAATGAGAAAGGAACAGCTTCCTGAGTCCCTCGAAATGCCCTGCAAAGTCTTCCAAGCGTTGGTCAAGCCTTTCCATGCTGCCCTCGGGTCCCCTCTAATCTCTGGGGATGCACCAAAGACTGAAGCTTGGTCATGGACAACTCACCTTTAAAGAAAGTGGTGTAGACAGAAATCAGAAGGATAGCGGCACCGAGAAGGAGCAGGAACCTTTCCTAGATGAAGCCCACGGAATGGAGAGACAGCGTGACCCTTGAGAGGCCAAAGACGTCCTCAGAGCTTTCCCTCCCCAGTCTGCTGGGGCCCGTTTAAAGCCCTCGTGGCCACAGAGCCCTCCTGAGCACTTACCGATGGCCACCAAATGCCGAGCATCTTGAGATGACTTCTGGTGCTATTTTGACCCAAAATGGACACTGTTTTATTAGGCTACAACCCAGTGTGCAAAGGAGATCCTAGACTTCCAGCTGCAGCAGAAAATGTTAGGTGGTTTATTAAGTACCCCCCAAAACACCTGGTACAGTTTGTCTCATTCAAATAGCGTACTAACTGTTACGGCCCCCCCACCAACACACAAAGTGTCCTGTGCCGCCTGCTGGCCCGCAGGCCAGGCTCGCCGCCTTCCCGCTGTTTATGCTTCCCAGGTGCTGTGGCCCGTCCCTCCCGCCCCCAGCTCGGGAACTTGGGGGTGCAGTGCCCCACCTACCACGCCGTGCTTGTCCTCTGGATTCTCTCTAGCAGTCACACTCACCCACACCCGCTCACACATCGAGACTCACCCACTCACATTCTCACACATGCACTCACATGCTGTCCCTAACACACACATGTACAACCCACTCACGCAGTCACACTCACACCCGCACTCCCAAAGTGCCTTCGCATCGGCACACTCAACACATTCACCCTCACCCAGAGACAGACTCGTGGGATTCATTCTGAGACTCGCTGGTGTGCCTCTGTCCAGGAGCTCGGGCCCTGGCAGCGGCTCGGCGGTCCTGCTTACGTGGAGAGTACTCACCTTCCCTGTCTCTTGCTCCCTCCCACCCTCCGTGGCCTGGGTGTCACCTCAGGGAGGGCAGATCTTTGCTCAGACAAAGCCCCTTTCACAGACACACCCAGAACTGTGCTTCACAGCTGCGGGGTCCCTTGGCCAGAGCGAGGGGCACACGAGACTGTACTGCCCCACTGCAGCTGTCCAGCAGGAGTGCCCGCTGCTCTATGTGTCCTTAGCCCCTGTCCTCTTCTCCCTGAGGGTGACCAGGGCGGAGGAGACGCCCCTCTCTGTGAGTTTTTAAGCTCTCCCTGCACCGTTGGTGTCTCCCTCTCCTGGCTCCATCCCAGCCCTGTGCACTAGTCTCCTAGACAAACAACAAACAGACTGGGAGGCCGGCCGGAAGCCCTTTCCCAACCCTTTCTGCTCCTGGAGGGGTTTCGCCCACCTGCTGTGTTGCGTCCCAGGCCTTGCTCGGTCCTTCTGGGCTTGGTGCTCTGCAGCACTGGGCACGACTGGTCGGTTCTCTCTCGGGGGCACTCCTGGGCTGTTGGAACCCAGCCTGCCTCTGTCTAGCTGCTTCCTCTCCTCTTCCGACCTGCTGGCCCACTCCCTCCCCATGACCCCGGCCTTGCACACCTCCATGTGCCCCTTGATGCCGTGCTTCAGGGGCATCTCCCGAGCAGACCACCTTCCAGTGCCACCTGGATGCCGAGTGGGCATCTTGCTGTGGAGATCTGTCTTCCTTTCACTCTCTGGCTGGTGTGAAGCTGCCCTAAAGCTGCGATAGTAAATTTGTCCTTTAGCAAACATTTATGTCTGGGTCATGTGCGTCTATTTGAATGAAAGCTAATCATTTGTGTAATTATTTGTGCAATTATTAATGTATTCAACTGTTATCCCAGATTCCGAGGTTGCCTGCATTGGGCAGAGTCTTGGTTGTCTGCACCTCCAAGTCTCAGCCCAGATCCTGAGACGCAGCAGGCTTGGGGTGTGTTTGCTGAGTGAATATCTGCATGGTGGGAGTGTCTCAGCACCTGGGAGGTGCAGCACACCCTGTGTCAGAGGGTGCAGACTCAACAGCTAGGTAGAGCGGTGGTGGTCTTGCTTGCACCTTCCCTTGCTGTCTTGGGAGTGTGCCCTGAGGACTCACTCTCTCCTGTTGGCAGTGGATGAGCTGTGCGTCTGTGGCCTGTAGGGTCTTCCGCCCGGGTTGGGAGGATTCCTAAGCGAGATTCAAAGGAGACAGCAAGGTGAGTACAGACAAGAGCAGCTCAGGGGCTGTGGGGAGGAGTGTGCCCTGAGCCTCTGGGGTTGGTGAGCCTTTGGAGAAGTGTCTGGGAGATGTGGGGAGAGCCAGGGGGGCTGGGAGGAAACGGGAACCAGCATCAGACAGAGCTGACTTCCGTGCCCGGTTGTGCCCACTGCCAGCTTGGGGTGTGGGGCGAATCCCTCAGTTTTAGAAAGAGCACTTTCCTTTCGTTACTGGTAAAGCAAGATAATAAGGCCGATGTGGGGGCTCCCTGGAGACAAAGGGTGTAATATCATCAGCACTATGAGTGTCCAGCTCAGTGACAGCTGCCAAGAAGACCTAACGCGGTCGGCAGCCAGGAGGCCAGCCCAGGTGTTTATAGTCACCTGCACATTTAGCCCGCCCGCCTGCCTGGCCCAGACAACCATAACCCGGATTCTTCCCTCTGCCCCTCCCCCAGGGGATGAATGAACTGCCTGCTTGGCTCCCTGCCAGGACTGCCCCCCTCTCCACCATGCCAGGTTTCTCCTTGTGCTCCCTCTCAGGCACGAAATGCTGGCTGCGTGGTGTGTTTTCACTGCTCCAATTTTCCATTTTCCAGGCCAAGAAGAATGAGCAGAGCTTCCAAAACACTTTGCAAAGACAGCGGCCACACAATGCTGCACCTACAGGCTTTGTCCCTGGACGGGGACAGGAAGTGTGTTGAGGGGCTGTCGAGGGAGCCTGGAAACCGCAGCTACATTCACACCTCCTCAGCCACCTCCGTGCTGAATCAGGCCAGGGCGATTGCTTCCCGTCTCCTGCTGGCACAGCTGCACGACCTGGGCACCGGACAGAGCCTCAGTTTTTCCAGCTGCCGTCACGTGCCTGAGGTCTGCCGCCATCCCAGCACCCCTCCTACACCAAGAAGGTGTTCTGCAGAGGTGGCGAGAGGGGCTTCCGGCAAAGACCCCAGGCCCCTTGGAGGAGGCCACCTTCACGGGGACGTGGTGGGAACTCAGCCCTGCAGGTAACTGGCTGTGGGAAAGAGCAGGACCAGCACACTGCAGAATGGGATTCGCGAGTCCTCTGTGGGGACTGAGGACACATTTCATGGGACAGCAACTAGCCTCTGTCTTGACCTCGACCTTTCCAGCCTGAGGAACGGTGCAAAATAAATGTGTTCTCTGTGAATTGCTCTGTTTGGGTGCTTTGTCGCGCAGCCCGCGGTCATGGAGAGGCGGGAGGTGGAGGCGGCCCTGGCTCCCAGGGGGCTCGTATCTTTGCAGATTCTTAAACCACCCAATGTAAGTGCTCTTTTTAGAGCAAGAACATATTTAAAAAGAAGCTTCGTCTTCATCATGGAGGACTCGGCCATCTAGCTGGACGCTGGCCAGTCTTTCTGCTCTAACTCAAAGATGAAGCTGTTTTCTGTTCCAATCAGACTCTGCGATCCCAGCCCTGTATCTCTCGAATTCCTGGGTGAAGCAGGGCGGTGCCTGGAGGGATCCCAACTGTCTGGAAGGTCCCGGTCATCCTCTGAGCCTGAGTCATCACCTTCCTTAGAGAAGGCAGACCACGGCTCAGTCAGAACCGCCGAACCTTTCAGAACTCTCTCTCCACGAAAATCAAACTCACAGCTGGACACATTCAACACATTCGCCCCCCACAGGGCACCTGGCTGATGGCGGGACAGAGAGGAGTCTGGCTGGGGGACTGACACAAGGCCCTGCAGACCTGGTGCTTATAAACAAAAGAAATTCCTTTTTCAAGCTCTGGGAGTTGAAGTCCAAGGCCGAGGTCCTGATGGGTTCAGGGTTGGTGCGGTCCCGCTTCGTGGTTCTTAGTGGCAACATCTCCCGTGTCCTCACATGGTGGAGAGGGTGAGGCGCCTCTCTGGGGCACTCACAAGGGTCTGCCCTCCTGACCTGGTCACTTCCCAGGACCCTCCTCCTAATATCAGCATGCAGGAGATGGATTTTGGGGACCATTTAGTCCACTGTGCAGTGGAAAGTGAGTTAGGGGCACCAGGCTCTGAAACCACCCTGTCAGCTCAGCTTGGGGACAGGGTCTTGGGGACCAGAGGGCAGTGAGTCCACGCCGTGGCACTTGTTGGAATCTCATATCTGATGGGCGAACATCCTCGTCTCCTACCTGGCCACGGCCATCCACCATCAGGGAGCTGGGGGACCAGGGGAGCCCTGAGCCAAGCGGAACCTCCTGACTTAGGGTGACTCTGTGGCACCCCGACTCTGGGGCTGCCCATACTGTCCTGCCTTATGGTGGAGAATACCGTTCAGGAGGGCACATCCCAGGGGACTGAGGTTTGTCCCTGGCCTGGAAGGCTTTGCTCCATGTGGTGGCTGGAACCGTCCCAGCCTGTGGACCCGTCGCATCCAGCAGTCCCGCACCTGGCCCTGTGGCCTGCAGTGAGCTCTGCTGCGTGGGCCCGGCCTCTCGTGGAGGCAGGCGTGGGAGACGGGTCCCACGGGCACTTGCAAGAGGTAGTGTTGCCTACACTCGCCGCAGGCTCTGCAGGCTGGTTTGTAGTCAGCAAGTATTTTCCTTGGCCCGTGACCGAAACGCAGAGGTGGAAGAAAACCAATTTGTTAACAATTCTCAGGAACAAGAGGTCAACTGAGGCGAATGCCAGGGCAGAGACCTGAGTCTCAGGCCCCTGCTGCTGCCTCCTGCTCCTGCCGAGAGCTGAGCTCATGCTCCAACCCTTCGAGTCCCTCCACGAAGCCCCCTGTGTCAGGAAGCCCTCCACACCGTGACCAGATGCGGCTTCCGCTTTCATTTTCTGTTTACTAAAACGGTGGCACAGCAGAGCTGGGATGCATGCTTCCTAAACCCAAAGCACCTTTTGCTGTTGATGGTTTTTTCCTAGATATTTATTTTTTTAAAAAATTAAAAAAAATAGTAGTTTAGGGTTCACAGCAAAATTGTGCAGAAAATAGAAATTTCCCATATACTTCTGGATGCACCCCTCTCCTGCGTGCAGAGAGGTACATTTGCCATAATCCTTGAAACTGTGTCAGCGCTCCTACCACGCAGAGGCCTCGTTTCCACAGGTCTGGCCCTTGGTGTGGACAAGTGTGCAATGCCAAGTGTGCACCATCACCCTATCATTTGGTGTAGTGTCACTATCCTGAACACCTCGTCATCACCCCAACCCCTGGCAAGCCCTTATCTTGTCACTGTCTTCATAGTTTTATGTTTTGCAGAATGTCACAGTGTTGGACTCCTACAATGTGTAGCCTCTTCAGATTGGCTTCTTTCATTCAAAAATCTGCTTTTGTATTTCCCCCATGTCTTCTTTTACTGGTGCTGGGGATTGAACCCAGGGACTAAGCAAATGCTGTACCACTAGCTCCTCCCCATCCTAATCTGTGTCTTTCTGTGGCATGGTAGCTCCTTTCGTTTTAGCACCAAGTAGCAGCCCGCTGTCTGGATGTGCCTCAGTTTACCCATTCCTTGACTGAAGGATGACTTCCATTGCTTCTAAGCTTTGGCAGTTGTGCACAGAAAGTGTTACAAGCATCTACGTGTTGCTTCACATTTCCCTGGTGACCTGTGACATGGAACATCTTCCCATGTGCCTATCTGTTGCCCAGGGCGACTTTCTTTCCACGTAGTACAGCCCTCTGCTGGGGTCACAGCAATCTGAGTCCTGGCCTTTTTCTCAAAAGCCCTGAAACTAGGAAGTGGGCTTCAAAGGGGCAGAGCTTCTGTCTCCTCTCTGTCCCTGCCTGGGGCGGTGTTTTTCCCCAGGAGTCTGCACTCAACAGAGTGAGTCAGGGCTGTGTCTGCTGGCTTGAGAGCACTTGAGGCTGAGCCGACCTCTGTGAGCCTCCCGCTTCCCATCTGCAGAATGGGGAGGACAGCAGGACCTGCCCAGTGGTGTTGTTCCCATAGTAATCATGCAACTCAATAAAGTAGCACAAAGCCAGACATGTTGGAAACACTTCGGCAAGATGGGGATAGTGACTGTTCAACGTGCATTTCAACGGGTGACCAAATTCCTTTAGTTCAGCAGAGCAGTTGAGCCAGGTCAGGGAGCTGCTACCAAGATGTACTTAGATGTTATCATTTGCCAGAACCAAGATGCCCAGCAATGAGGGTGGCTTCTTGGATTCTTACTAAGAGTTTTTTTCCCCCCCTAAAACAGATGCCTAGGAACATAGGGGCAGTAGACACAAAACACTAAAATAAACCAAACAGGCCACAGAGGCAGCTCAACAAAACTTAAACCTCCCAAGCATGTATTCAGCTCAAAAAATACAATCACAGGTGAAAAATTAGAGATGAAGAAAGATGACCTAAATTTGGGACTTCGAACGCAGGAATCCTGCTCACAGAGTGGCTGGGGGCACAGCTGGTGAATAGCGGGTAGGTTCCTGTGTCACTCAGCCACGCCGTCGCCCTCGCCAAGGCCGCGATGGCCTGGTGTCGCCAGACACCATTAAGAAGCGGCTAATGAGACGCTGGCCCTGGCCCAGGCAGGAACGTGTTGGGAGCACTTCCTCTTCGCTGCAGCGGCACAAACATCTATTCTGGGTTCGGGCTGTTTTCCAAGTTGGGTTACATGTTGATAAACAACAGGGTTATCGGGACAGGGGGGACAGCAAGTGAAATTTTAACTAGGTACTTCGCAAAACACAATTAAAAAACATCACGAAGAAACTGTTAAGTGGAAAACAGTTAGAGATGCAAAGAATTGTCCACAGTTATAAAAATGTTTTCCCACTAAGCTTCTCGTTTATTCCCTGATATTTGGAAAGACCTTCGTGGCCACATTTTGGACTAGGCATTTGTGCTTCTCATAGATTCGGGGACTTTTATAGACTATCAATAATTATCTATGTGACTTGTGGGATAAAAATGGAAAGTGAAAAGTTCAAGAAATCAATTAGCTGGTTTAAATTTGCTGAGAAATTCAGAATGATGCTCATGACTAAAATTTACAAAGTAAATCAACATAATGCAAAAAAGTAAATTAACCCAGAATGACAGAAAGGAAGGACGGTTCCCATGTAACCTCATAAATCTCCCGCTCGATGCACTTCAAGTCTCTGATTTCTAATAAAATTCTCATGAGAACATAGTACTGCTCTATAAAAACTCCTGCAGTCTCCCCATGAGAACTGGCTGGTTTATAGGGGCACGTGGGTTCAAGACTGTGGTTTATTTATTAAAAATTTCTCAGTAAATATATCATCGTCGCTGGAGAGCGTCCTGCGATTGTGGCGCGGCCTCTTTCCTGCCATCCCCAAGAATGAAGGAAAACAAGAAAAAGCACGTCAGGAGCTCTCCCAACCGGAAAGAACTAAACTTTTCTTGTTTCTTAACCAGAGAAAGTTCTGAGCTCCTTTCTTTTACCTTTGACCTATGAGACCGCCTGGGAGTTTCCCAGCTGCCTAAGGAAATTCAAAGTCGCAGGTCAGTGTGTTTTTGACCGTGGCGGCCAGGGAACCCCGTGAGGACAGGCGAGGAAACCTGGCTTTGTCTTGCTCCCTGTCTGGGCCAAGCCCCTGGGGGGAGCACAGGGCAGAGAAAGCTGTTGAGTGGGCACCGCGGGCCTGGTTGAGGGGCTTCCGATGTCTGATGTCTAGGAGAAAATATGTGCATTCATATGCAGACCGGACAGTAAGAAAGGCCCAGTGAGCTCCTCTCTCCCCACACAGCACCACCTGGAACACATTCCCTGTCTCTGTCCCCGGCCTGGGCCGGACGCCTTCCTAGAAGCCTGCTGGCCTTAGCTCACTGGGTCCTGCACATGGTCGACCATCACCCTGGTTTTAGGGGTGGGAACATCGCTCAGGAGATCGAGGCATCACTGCACTCACATGGCCGTCGGGACACAGCAGGAAGCCGAACCCAGCCCATTAACTCTGAAGCCTGCTCCTGTACTCACAAGAGTAGATTCTGGGGGACCCGGCTCTGTCCTTGTTTTTGCCCTACTCAGCCCGCAGTCCAGCACACCAATCTGCAGGTTTGGAGGGACACATGCCACACCTCTAGTGGGGTTAGATGTACTGGTGAGCTCACTGGCCTTGATGTCCTCAGTGCGAGCCCACGAGGGGGGCGCCTGACTCTTGTGTCTTTCTTCTTCTGCCACAGTGTCAAAGCCACGACTGTAAAACCCTTGACCAAAGCAAGCTGCAGAGCCCAAGGATATGGATGTGTCTGCGCCGGGACCAGGGTTTGTGTAGGCACAGACAGGTGCTTAATCAAACGTCCCCATGTGGAGTAGTCAGTTTTGACCTGTGGCTGAGAAAGCATAATTACACAATGTTAAAATAGACTTCATCTGTGGTACTGGAGATTGAACCCAAGGCCTTCACACTGAGCTACAACCCAAGACCTTTTTATTTTGAGACAGGATCCCACTGAATCACTATTGCCCAGGGTAGGTTTGAACTTGCCATCCTCCTGCCTCAGCCTCCTGGAGTGCTGGGATTAGAGGTTTGCACCACTATGGCTGGGTTAATTTGTTTCTTAAAGCCGTTCGGGTTCACAGCAAGTTGAGCAGACTGTAGAGACCACCCACGTATTGCTGGTTCTTCCACCTGCAACCCGGGCTGCTGTCAGCATCCCCACAGGCGGTGACACTGGTGAGAATCTGGGCTCCTGCAAGGACTCCTCGTCATCATTTGGGCTGGTCTGCATCGGGGCTACTGCCGGTTCTGGACTCGTGCACAGTGAGGAGCTGTCTGTCTCTGAAGAGGCACTTGAAGAGACAGTGACAGCCACTTTGCTTAATGAGCACAGCCGTGTCGCCAAGCTCACGGGCGCCTAGCTGCCCTCGGCCCGGACCCCGCAGTGCAAGAAGCCCAGGAGGGGCTGTGCCCCCGCCGAACCTGCTCAACTTCCAGACCAGGAGCTTGCCGGGTTTCCTCAGAGTCGACTTCTGATTTAAGAGCGTTTGCCCTGCAAATACGGAAAGCAGATGAGTCAACTGCGATTGACCATGGATTGTCCCCATACTCCCTGACACACACCCCGGCCAGGGAGACGGGCAGCTTGCTGGGGAGACGCAAAACGCGGTGCGTGCTCTGAGCTTTGCGGGGGCCCGGGCCGGTCCATGGGCGCCTCGGTGCAGGCTGAACCCCAAACCAGCTTCAGAGAACAAAGCCCGGAGCCCCACCGACAGCGAGCAGCGTGCCCCGGGGAGGAGACGAGCGCCATCTAGCGACTGCGCCGCGGGCGCACGTGGGGTCCCGGGCTCTGGGGCCGCTCAGGGCAGGGACCCGCAGCGCAGGACGGCGGGACGCGCCCACCGCCTGTGACACCTTCCTCACGACTGTCGCCAAGACCCGCCACACGGAATGGGATGCTGCGACCTGGCAGCGCGGCTCAGTGTCACCATGAGTTAAATAGGAGGAGAAGGCAGTCGGCCATTTATCTCAAACCCAGGTCAAAGCTACGGCAGGGAAGCCTTCAGCTAACAGTTATTGCAAATAAATGACTAAAAGTCCTGTGTGTTTTTATAACCTCGCAAAGTTCATCCCGGGCCTTTGTCCTCCCCAGATTAATCACATTTCTTCCTGCCTGCTGGAGAAAATATATATCTCCAAATTCTCAAGACGTATGAGAATGGAAAGCAGGGGCTGGATATCACTCACTCGCAATGCTGCGGTTGAAAACAAACAGCCAGAGCTGGTGGTGGAGGGTCAGAGGTGGCCAGAGATGGCCGGGGCTGTGTGTCTGGCAGGCGGCCCTCTTCGCCTGGGAGCTGTTTCACCCATCGCCCTGTGTGTCCTGAGATGGGGCTGTGTGTGAGATGGAGCTTCTCCCCTGGGGCCTTCCCCTGGGGTCACCATGGAGCAAGATGTCCTCAGGTGACACTGTGGTGCTGGGAAACCCTCAGGCAGACCAAGCTGGAGAGCCCAAAGGTGTGGTACTTTGGCCTGGGGCAGAACAGGTGAGCAGGGCAGGGTGAGGCCCTCTTTCTCCTGGTCTCAGTGACTGGATGGACCCTAACCACAAGGGGAGACTTTCACCTCCGCCTTCCCTGGAGGGAGGGGAGGTCAGCTGGAGGATCCGGGCTGAAGGAGCACAAGGATCTTGCCCCCGGTACCACAGCTCCCATCCACGGCCTTGGGGTGACGTGTGAGAACCCCGCCGTGCAGTTGCACCAGTTAACAGTGCCCCACCCTCCAGAAAGGGGCCAGAGACTCAGTGAGACAAAGTCACTTCTCCGGGAGCCCAGATTTAGCTGGAAAAACCCGCAGGAAGAGAAGTCCACTCATTCCTGCTGTCTCTTCCAGTGTCCCTTTCCTCCCGTGGGTGGGGCCCGTGTGTATTCCCACAGTGCTGGGGTTCAGTGTTATTGGGGTTCAAACCCAGGATCTTTTCAATGAGCTACATCCCCATCCCTTTTTAAATTTTGAGACAGTGTCTTGCTAAGTCACTAAATTGCCCAGGCTGGGCTTGGACTTGTGATCCTCCTGCCTCGGCCTCCCAGAGTGCTGGGCTAACAAGCGTGCACCACCACACCTGGTGGTTGGCTGTCTCTTGTTTTTGTGTCCTGCTAGTTTCAATGGAAAAGACACACTACGAACAAAAATCCATACTGTTTATTCTCTTTCCAGCCTCATCTTCCCCCAGCCTTGCCAATGTGTAAACAAATTGGAAAACCACTGATGGGCTGAAAACCTGCCTATGTTACTCCAGCTGGAAAGAATTGGGCTCCACCAAGATTTAGACCATGTCCACTGGAAAGCCTGACAGCAGCCTGTAATTATGTTCTGCCCCCATGAATGTATCTGTGTGGACTTTTCCATGGTATTTTCCATGGGAGAGTTCCTCCTGTGAGATGTTAACTCAGACTCTGGGTTACAGCTTGAGCGGTACAGCCTGCGATGCCGGTGCTTGTAGTCAGCGATTGTGCTGACTCTGGGTTTCAGGAGTAGCCAGGGGGACATCAGTCACGGTGGTTTCTGTGAGATTCACGGCTCAGGGGCTTGGGTGGGTGGTGCTGGAGCTGGCGTCTGTGAACTTGAATCATCTCCCACATTTTTATCTGGTGAGTGTTTTCTTTCTTCTGTGACTTGGCGGCTGTACCGAAGTAGAAGAGGTGAACAGCCCTGACTTGTGTTAGGGTGACCACCCACTCTGACTGGCTTTGAATTACAGTTTTTGCACTAAAATCTCCCATTCTGGGCCAGGACAGTGGGTCATCCTAAATTGAATGGAAAGTAGGATTGAATTGGAGGCAGCAAAGTAACAATCTATTTTAAAGAGAGAAATCAGTCTGAGTTTTAAAGTAGAACCCTTTCAGGGTGCTTAAAAAAACCCAGAATAGCCAGCATTTGGGTTGAGAAAAGATTCAAGAAAAGTCTCAGAGTGAGCGTTAACATCTCAGGTTTGCTAATCAAAGGAGGATGCCACCACGCCCCAGCGACACCCCAGTCGGCTGAGCATCCTCAGGACGCTGTGGGCCCCGCTCCCTCCTGACGCTGCCCTGGCTCCACCTGCCTTTTGTGGGTGCTCAGGGGGCCTGGGCACCCCGTGAGGGTCTCCTTCCCAAGTCTGCCCCAGCAAGCCTGGGCCACAACCTCTGCTCTCTGTAATGAAAGACGCAAAGAAAGAAAAGATGGTGGAGGCTGATTTGGGGGTGTGAACCTTCTAGAGAGCCCCCACCAACCTCTCTCAGGTTGTTCTGTTTGCCTTTCCCAGTGCTGTGAAGTTTGCTGATTTTCCGGAGTTGCCAAGCGGACTGAAGACAGGCAGGAATGAGGTTCTAAACTGAGCAAAGATCGGCAGCATGAGAGCCAGAAACTGAGTTCACTACTCCCCACCCCCGACTCCCACAGCTGCGAGAGAAGAAGGTACAACAGACCTGTGTGATTTGTAGAAAGGGGTCCTTTGGGACATGAATGTGATACCTACTTCTGGGTTTATACGTACTGAGCCTTCGGGGGTGTACGCAAGGGGTGATCAAAATGTATGGCTAATGTTTAAATTCTAAAAATTTATTACAGTCAAAGACACACTGCCATTGCTCGCCCTGAACTCCTCCCCTTGCTTTGAGCACACTCATCCCACCCTTCTTGCCACTTTCTGAAGCAGTTCTGGAGTCCTCTTTCATGTCCTTATGACTCGTGATCAAAATACATTGCTGCCCAGTGCCGTCCAACAGAAAGGCAGCTCGTAAAACACGACGGTGGGCGTGTCCTCACCTACCTTATTTGCTGGACGTGGCACCATGCAGCTTCTGACTCCTCCCCAAAGTCAAAATGACCATGAAAGGTCAACTCAAGACACTGAGGCAGCCAGGCTAGTGCACCTAAAGAAACTCATGAAAGATGATGTCCAGAACTGCTTCGGAAAGTGGTAAGAATGAAGGGAGAAGGGTGTTTGAAGTGTGTGTGTGCACGTGTGCGTGTGGGGATGTTCTGAGGGGGATTCATGGCAATGTGTCTTTTACTGTAACAAAATTTTAAAAACAAATATACTCTGCCTTTTTTGATCACACTCCCATTTCTGGATTTGTCGATCGAGAGCCTTTGGTGACTGTGCTAACTCTTTCTGCTGTGGTAAGTCCCAGGACCCCAAGATGGGGAAACCATACGACTGAAGCTTGGGCCTGGGTAACACCGTTGCAGCCCCACCTCCACGGAAGGAGTGTGGTCCCTGCCCGGGGCAGGGTGCTGGAGTGCGGGCGGGGAGGCACTGTGCCAATGTTCCGCCCGGCCCCGGAACTTCTCACCTTCCTCCGGAGGACATCCCTGGCCTGGTCACTGCATTAGGATTCTGGGATGTGAGTGGATGTGACCTTGAGCCACTCCCTGAAGATCACCTCGTAGATGTCCGCTGGACCCTGGATCATGCAGTGCCCTTTCCCACCACAGAAACTGTGTGCGTCTGTGTGCACCGCAAGCCACATGGTCACCTTTAAAGAAGGGACAGGAACCAGCCAGGTCCAGAGGCGGTTCCGTGTACCTCTCCCTTCTGCTTGCATAGGACTCTACCTCGGGCCCGCCTGTGAGCAGGCCTTTTCAGTAGGACCCATAGTCAAGCTGAGTTCAGGGCCAAGGCTGATGACCAGGGCGGAGGTGGGGAGGGCTGGGTGGGACGGGAGGAGGTCCACGCCCTCACCTGGCCGGCAGAGACATCGCTGCAGGGGAACAAATGCTGTAGAAAACTGCGAACCGTTTTGTTCTGTTAACGAACTCTCCACGTAGTTACTGGTTGTGCCCAAACTCCCATCTGCGGCTCCGCCTAGCTCACGCGCGTGGCTGGCAAGGAGGGTGCCGAAGGTCAGCGAAGCTGCCCGTGTGGTCCCAGCCTGTGTTACAGTGGGCTCTGACTTGGCTTCCTCTTCAGGATTTGAATGCGGTCCTTGGGCCCAGAGGGATCTGGAGGATGAACCGCCCGCCCCAACTGCAGACCGCCCTCCGGTGCCTTTCCCCTGGGCGGCTCAGGATGGGACTTCCTCAATCAGCTACAGCTGAAAGCGTCCAGAAATGATGGAAGTGGCTGCCCAGAAAGGACAGCTTGCGGGGAAGGGTTAGGAGGAAACAGCCTCTGGGGAAAGGGCCAGCGGTGCGCTTCTTGCTGGGTACACTTAAGTCAGGGCTCTTGCCTCTCATGGATAGAGAGAGCACAGCTCACAGATGCAGGAAGCAGGCAGAACTGCGTATTTAACAGAAAAATACCAGCTTGGCTCCCGAAGCGATGCGGCATCTCAGAACGGCCTCTGCATTGAAGTCATGTGACTGCAAGCATCGTTTTTGCATTACTTGACTGAGCTTCCAAAATTCAGTGGAGTTAGAGTACAGTGAAAAAAAGAGATTAATAACCCCTTAGGGTCACGAAAAGCTAAGTACCAGAAGAACCCAGGATGAAAAGGGATGCATGTTCTACCTGCGTGTCCCCAGGAATCCACAGAGCAAAGGCGAAGCAGGGACCACCTAGGTGGTGAGACGAAGCCAGCGAGCCCTGACTGCAGCCTTCGCACAGCACCCCGACTCGCTCCCATCTCCCTCGTGGGTGCACTGGGTGTGATGCTTACAGGGCATTTTGGGAATAGTACCATCCTGTCCAATTTTCGGATGTGCAGATGAGGGCCCCGGGACAGAGGTGCCTGGGTAGACACTGTGACCTGTCCCCTTCCCTCCCGTGACTGGTCAAATGAAGAAGCTGGCTTCCTGCTTCAGCTCGTCTCCGCGGCTGCCGTCCTGTGGGGTGGCCTCAGACTTTGGGGTGGAGGTCAGGCAGGGCTGCTCTGCAGGTCTCAGGCTGCTCCTCTGCAGGAGCATCAGCGAGCCCACCGGGGCGGGCTGGCTTGGGTCCTCAGTGGGCTCCTGCCACTCCTCACAGTCCCGGCCACCTGGGGCTGCCCCAGGGAGGCCCACGCTGGGGCAGAAGTGTCTGTCCGGGTCCCTGCCTAGGATGGGGCTGATGTCTGCCAAGGTGCTGGGAAAGGGCTTGGCAATCAGCTGAGGCGAGGCTGGCTGAGCAGGGCCACTCCTCTGCCGTCCCCTCCCAGAGTGGGATGCCCGGGGATCTGCTGGGCTGCCCTCCCGAGGTGAGGATGTGGTCTCCTGCATGGTGGCACTGAAGTACAGGGTGATGCTCTCCTGTCCTTTCTGTCCTCCCAGCTGCCCACCGGCACCCCTCCCCGGAGCCCCAGGACCCACCTGGGTCCCCTCCCCTGGGCCGCTCTCTCCCGGCATTGCTGGCGGTCCTTGGGCAGGCGCACCATCCTGGTGATTGCTGGCAAAAGAGATGTAGCTCGAGGTTTCCAGGGAGTCTGCCTCTGCTCTGGGGGCACCTTGCAACTCGGGGCCTTTCTCCCAGGCTGAAGGGAGGTCAGAGAAGGATGGGGGGTCATGCTGTGCCTTGCAGAGCTGGTTCAACCCCCATGCAGGGGGACAAGAGCAGCAACGGCCGTCATCTCCAAAGGCGGCATGGATCTTAGACACATTTCCAGTTTTCAGGGCAAGTTTTACCAGAAGCCAGTGATGGTGAGAGAGGAAAGAGACGTCCCCGGGATTCTGGCCCCCACGCCGTGCCCCTCGAGGGCCCCACTCCGGGGTGGGGGGCTTCTCTAGACTCGGCAGCTCGTAGCTCTCTGCTTGGCATGAGCCCGTGTTCTCGGGCCTCTCTGCAGCTGAGGAATCTCCTGCGGGGCCACAGCACTGCGTCGTGAAGCCCTGCCGGATGTCTGTGGACGCTGGGTGTAGCAGGCTGTAATAAATTACCAGCGAGACAGTGCCTGGGAAAGAACAAGAGCACACGGTTATGTTCTTGGAAGCCCTGCACCCTCTCCATGGATCTGGTCATTTTGGGAACAACATAGTTTGGCTCCAAATTAAGATTCCTTATTGTTATTTTTAGTTTAGTTTTTTGAGACAAAGTCTCACTACATAGTTCAAGCTGGTTTTGAACTCACTAAGTAGCCCAAGCCGGCCTCAAACTCATGACAGTCCTCCTGCCTCAGCCTTCCAAGTGCTGGGGTCACAGGTGTGTGCCACCACACTTTATTTTTGGCTGGGTGTGGTGGCACATGCCTGTAATCCCAGCACTCAGGAGGCTGAGACAGGAGGATTACTGGGAGTTCAAGGCTAGCCTGGGCTATGTAGTGACTTGGAGACCAGTTTGAACTACATAGCAAGCCCCTGTCTCAGAAAATAAAATTCTTTTTAGAATCTCAGGACAGGATATTTGGAGGGGAATTTAAGTAGGCCCTAGATTTTATATGCTGCAAACATACGTGTCTAAATTTAAAATTGCAATAACAAAGCAAATGTGTGTTGATTCTATGCTTTCTCCCTGGAGGGTGGCTCCCATGGAGTCCTGAATCTGTGTGTGTGTATGTGTGTGTGTGCACATGCATGTGTATGTCTGTGCATGTGTGAGCGTGCATGAGTTCAACAGAAATTTCGTTCTATTTTCTGTATTTCAGGGTCGAACGCTCTGAACTCCACCATTAGCAGCTTCCAGATGAACACCAGCGCCGTGAGGGCAGGGGTGACAAACAGCCTCAAAAACAAGGGCAGCCAAGCAGAGGTTAATGGTGCTCCTCAAAAGCCCACATCAAGGACTTTCCACGGGCAACAACAACACTTCCTCTGTGCATAAACATCTTAATCACATTGTTGTCAGCTCCGTTTGTGCCGATCAGAAGTGCTACCGGCGCAGTAATCTCTCTAGCAGGTTCCAGTAAGCCGCCCCCGCTGTTTCCAGTTTCCTGTCGCACGGGGAAGTGCTGGGTTCAGGGTGCTCGGCACAAACACCCTGAGGCCTGAAATCCCTGCTGGGGAGAAGTGGAGGCGCCAGCAGGCGGGGAGGAGCCCGGAGGACGATGCCCCAGGGCCCTGTCCCGTTCAAGGTGGGGATGACAACAGGGCAGGCCCAGGGCAGGCCCCTGGTCAGGAGCAGGCCTGGAACCGGGGGCAGGGACAGAGCTCTCCTGCTCGGCAGCAGGCACACTGCAGTTCCCACACGCTGCTTGGGATTGTCACAGTCCCTGGGCAGGCTGTACTGTCACCCTCACAGCTAGCCACCCAAGGCCGGCACAATGAACCACACCCCTGACCACAGAAGTCCTGAGTACAGCCACTCAGGGGCAGCACGCCCCACGGGCCACTCCATTTCCTGGGCTCTGGGCTGCAGCCCTGGCTGGCATGCAGTTGGTGCTCAATAAAGTTTTGCTGAGGGAAAGAGGGGATCCTGGATGTGAGCCAGAGCAGCCTTTTAAAAAACAGTATTTACTGACTTCATATAATGTAATGCATGTGATTGTGAACACATCCCTAATTTAACTTTCAACAATGCTTGGGCTTAATGACTGGGCCCCAGATTTCTTTTCCTTTTCTTTTCTTTTTTGGGTGCTGGGGATCAAACTCAAGGCCTTGTGCTTGCTAGATCTTTTTCTTTTGTTGTGTGGCCCTCCTGCTGAGGATCCCCAGTGGGCTTGGGCACCAGCTCCCCCTACAGGCAAGGGAGGGAATAGCTGCGGGGTGAACAGTCCACGATGGTGCTCACAGACACAGCCTGCCTCCCTCCAGCGGAAGCTCCAACTGACCCCAGCTGGCGAGGCCCTTCATCTCACTCCTATGTCCCCTACCCTGGCATTGCCTGGCATGGCCTGGCATGGGCCTGGGACACCAGAGTGCAGGGCTGGCTCTCCCTGGGCTCCGTGCTGTTCTCGCAACAGGGCACTGGTGTGTACCCAGCAGCTCAGAGACCACCACCCTGCTAGGATGCTGCTTTACAAAGGTGATGCTGCTTTATAAAGGGGACGCTGTGCCTGTCACTCCACAGAATGGCCTCAGCCATAAGAAGGCAGGCGTCAGCAATGCCCACAACCTGCACAGCCCTCTTGTGAGTCACACCGAGGGATGAAACCAAGTCCCAGAGGCTCCGCTGTGAAGTGACGGAATCATAGAGCTGCAGGATGGGTGAGGCTGCAGCAGCTGAGGACTGGGTAGGGGGGAGAGGAAGTGGGCAACGTGGCAGGCTGGATGTTGAGGGGGCCTCTGCTGTATCTTGGCTGTACGGGTCCCTTTCCTGGTCGTGATATTGTTCTACAGTCTTGGGAGGTGTTACCATTGGGAAGACTGAGCGATGGGTACGGGGAGCTCTCTCTGTTATTTCCTGAAACAATGGCGGTCTCCAAAGAAAAAATTCAACTTGAGAAAAGGGGTTTTGCTCGGCTACCTGCTCTACCGAGCAATGGCTTGGGATGGCTAAAGAAGAGGGCATGGAGCTCACAGCCCGGGGGTTTGGGGCTCTCACGCATTTGTGGTAGCTGTGGTTTGTGAGTCTCCTCCGGAGCCCTGTGAACAACTCGGCATCTCTCTAGAGCTTTGAGTCCAGGTTGCTCCTCTGTCCACCAGGCTGGGAGCAAGAGAAGGACCCCAGGTCTGACTCCCCACTCCTCTGGCTGAGGCCCAGGGTGCCAGGTGGCCAGAGGAAGGGCATGGGGCCTGGGCGTGGGGCCGAGGGCCGAGGGTGGCTGCACACACCTGCAGTTCTCCGTGCTAGGCCACCAGACAGCTCCACTGCAGGCCTGAGGAGGGGAGCGGGCTGGGGCTGCTGGCTTTGTGCTTCAGGTATGGGAGAGGAAGCCCTGCTGAGCTCACGCGTCCTGGGGACAGCCACCGCTGTGGGATGGCACAGATGCTGGGGACATTCATCCACAGGCCTGACTGGTCCTCATGACGATACCTGTGGCCAAGCTGAGTGACTGCCCAGCTCTGCCACTGGCCTTGGACAGAGTGGCTGGCCCAGCTTCTCTGGAGGTTCTGCAGTCAAGCTGGCCGGGCCCAGTTCCTCCTGCCCCGAGGGGACTCTTTCCTCAGCAGCACCCTGGGCTCCGCTGTGCCTCCAGCCTTCCTGAACTCACTTCCTCATCCTCCCAGTCCACTGTAAAACACACGCTGGGAGGAGGCGTGGACAGCCGGGTCTTACCAATGAGAAATCCAGACAGGACTCCTGCTACGGTGCACAGGCCAGTCCACGATGCCCCCTGGGCAAAGTCCGTGGCCAACAGCAAAAGGATGATGTTTTCCAGCAGCATGACCTGTAGGACCAGGAAGAAACACCACACCGGTCAGGAGCAGCAGCCAGGAGCATCTCTGGAGAAGACAGCAGACTATAATTGCTTTTAGAACTTTTGCTTACACTAAGATATTCCTTCTTCAGTAGGAAGAGCACACACCCACAAACACACACACACCCACATGCTGTACACACTGTAAAGGTTAAGATTAAAGAAAACCGACATTGCCACTTGCCAAGTAGAAGCTGACCATCCTGTTTCTGGAAGGGCTGTCCCAGAAGTTGAGGTAGCAGAGGATGTACACAGCCCCCACGAGCAGGTTGAAGAGCCTCCAGTGGCAGGTGTTGTCGATGATGTCACTCTGCTGGGCTACGAGCCAGAATGTCATCACCAGCCAGTGGGCACCTGCGGAGAGAGAGGCTGGCCTTGAAAGTCAGGGTCCAGCGCGGGGTGGGGTGATGGGCCAGGACACAGAAACTGGGTCTAGGAGCATGCATTTCTGCCCAGGCCACAGCTGATCAGCATCCTAGAAGAAACATCAGAACCCAGAAGAGATTCGTGGGACACAAAAAAGTGACCCTTTCTGTCTGTGCGCTTGTATCTCATGGTCTCTCCGCATACGGGGTACGTGGCCTAGTTTGGAGACAAGAACACAAAGACCAGCTCCGCTAACCCAATCAGATATTATGTACTGATGCCTTTTTCATTGCAAAAAGCATCTGAGGAGGTCATGAAATGACTGTGCAGTTCACTATTTTAAAATTGTTGATACCTGAGCCAAGTCCTCCACACCCGGAGGGAAGAACTCCACGCAGTCCAGCTATAATCTTTATTCCTATATTTTAAGATGAACAATATTCTTTTGGAGCTCACGTTGAATGTTAAAATGGGTGAATACAACGTAACTAATCTCGTCTTAGGAGCACAGTTGTTTTTTAAAAATGCTCTCTTCTGCCAATAACTATTAAATGTTGCCCTGGGCCCAAGGGCCAAATATTTCTCAATGTCTCCAGTTCTCTTAAAACAAGAGTACACTGTTCCTTCCTGCGGAGTGCATTCACCAATGACCAGCAGAGACGCTGTCCTTGGCAGGGACACACAGGGCCCATTCAGGAGTCCACGGGGCCAGACAGACTCCTTGTCATCACCATTTGCATCTGTGCAGCCGGGCTGGGGGCTGCAGCAGGGCTGGGGATCCGTGGAGCTGTCCCATTTGAAATAGAGACCGTGTCCCAGATTCAGCACTCCAGGGAGATGAAGCCCATTTGGAGGCTGAGCAGCATCACACATACACTGTATATTTTTGTACTGGGTCAGGGATGGACCCACTTCCTCCCTACTGTTCAAGTGACAGCTTTTCTACAAGAACAATGTCAGCCCGACACAGAGCCATCTCCGCGGAATGCTGTCTCCAGTGTCCGGGGCTTTTGAGGCTGGGATGCTCAAGCTCCAGCTGGCCCCCTGCCCGGGACACTCACTTCTCGTGGCTGGAGTCTGCCCATGCCTGTCAGCCCGGGCTGCCTGTGCCTGCTCTGGCTGGCAGAACACAGCAGAAGCAGCGCTGAGCCGGGTCTATGCCTGTCTTTAAGACGGCTCTAGTTTCCTGTGCCCACTCAGAAGTCTTGGCTGCCCTGGGAGCCTGGGATGCTTGCTGAAGAGAAGGCACGGGAAGAGCGCCGGGTGCCAGGTGTGAGCGAGGACATATATTTGCGCTCAGTCTCTCTGTGGCCAGGGCCCAGGCAGGAGCTGCCTATAGATCCCGGCCAGCCCCAGCCTGGGGGCTGAGGATCGTGCACAGTTATTTTTAAGAAATCCAGCTTTGGAGCAGTTTGTTACACAGCAGTAGATGACTGGATCACAGGCTCCACTTACCTCCGACCACCAAAACCCAAAGGTGGTAAGCTCTGCAGAACAGAACCAAGCTCAGGACGCGGGTCCCCAACATGCCCATCCGCCACAGCTGCTGGCAGAAGAGGGCAGCCCACGGCACGGCACGGTGGCCCGGCTTCATGACGCCTAGGACATGGGTGTAGGACACAAGGGCCCAGGACAGCGAGGACCAGGAGAGCAGGGCGCTGACCCCTGGAAAGGAATCAAACAGACGCAGCGTTCCCCGCAGGCTCCAGAGCACCGCACACAAAGATCCACCCTGACGTGTCTCCGGGACAGCGGACATCTTATGAAAAACCTGGCTCGGGGGAAGTGTAACCCTGACCAAGCTCCCTGACGGGAATAACAACAGTTGTGTGTACAAACACACACGTCTACCCTCAGGAAACCAAAGCCAGGTTGAGCGAGCGCGGGGTGCCCGGTTCTCCCAAGGTGGGACCTCGCAGGGGAGGGCGCTGCCAACCAAGGTGCGTGTTCTGTCCCCGGGAAACTGCTCACCTGGTACAGCGTCGGTAAAGTGGGAGGCCAGAAGGACGTAGGTCTGCAGCAGCAGGTGGGGCCCACTCTGCAGCAGGGCCTCCAGGAGCCGCAGCGCCACCAGGTCGGCCTCCTGCAGCTGCAGCTGGCCTGGGCGGGGGGCCTGCTGTCCCCTCTGCAGGGCGGCCGAGGTGTCCCAGTGCCTAAGGAGGAGAGAGGGACAGCAAGTCTGGAAGAGTTCGGGTGTCCTCTGTGCGCAGTACAGAAACAAGACAGACAGGGAACAGGACACGGCTGGGCAGGCTGGCCCACGTGCAGGCAGGAAGGACAGACCCCTCTTGCACGCTTGTGGGCCACACATGCTCAGCCCCGTGGGAGTGGCCTTCCTGCAGCCTTCTGGTTGCCTCCTTCTGCTTCCGTACACCCATCCTGGGAAATGCTCCCGACACTCTCGCCTCATGGAAGCTGTCAGAGGGGCCGGAGTCACTCCGGTCGCTGCAGGCTCTGAGCCTGTGTGGGGACAGCAAAGGTGAGCCTGCCCACTCAGCTGCTGTACAGTGCCCAGCGGCTCCGTAGGGGAGAAGAGCGGCCGGCTCACCCAGTCCACAAAGCCTGGAGCGGACTTCGGTTCCCATGTTCTAAGCCTAAGCTGCATGTACCGTTGGGGTCACCCAGGAAAACTCCCGCCAGGAGCCCCCCAAGACCCCTCAGGAGACAGGACTGATCTGCTGCCAGCGCTGCCACGTCCAGGCTGAAGGTTGGGGGTCCTCTTTGAAATGGCCCAGGAAGACTGCGTAAGAAAAACATTTTCCTTTTTCACTATCTGGAATCCTGGGGCGAACTGATTTCTTGCTGAGTCTTTGAAGCCGTGATTCCCGACGCAAACTTAATGTGAAGAAAAGCCACACAAAAGCAAACAATGTGGTCATACACTCTTCTGTCCACTTAACCCTGATATAGGCTGGATTCCTCTTCCCATCCTCCTAGAGGCTAAGACTACTTTGGTTCGATACACGTGTTTTTTTGTTTTGTTTTGTTTTGTTTTTTTTATGAACTGGGGATTAAACCTAGGGTTTTTTCACAGACCTCCCTATTTTTAAAATTTTGAGGCAGGGTCTCACGAAGTTACTCAGGCTGGGTTTGCACTTGATCCTCCTGCTTCAGCCTCCCACAGTGCAGGGATCACAGGAGTGTGCCACCATGCCTGGCTTCCATGTGCATAAAAATGGGGTTTGGCCATGTGTTCTAGACGACAGAAAGAATAAGAAATCAGATGTTTTCCAGAAGCCTAAGGAAAGAAAACACACACACATGAAAGGCCTAATAGGAAGAAAAACGTGAGAATGAGCGGCTTGGGTAGAGGTGGAGATAGAGTGCCAGGTGGAGCACCAGGGGCCTGTGGAGGGCTTGTTGGACAGGGAGGACCACTGTGGACAGGCGGCTGTGACGGGAGAGTGAGGGGTCCGTGAAATAGGGGCCCATGTCCGGGAGTGGTGAGAGGTCTGGGTAGACACGGGGCTTCTGCACCCCACTGGGGGCCCAGACCACTGGACAGCATTGGAGAAGCCCTGGGGGAAGCTGGGGCGAGGCGGAGGGCATGGGGCCTGGTCACCAGGTCCTGCGCTGTCACCCTAGCCTCTGTTCTGGCTGCTGTGTCCCGTGCCTGCCCCCAGTCCATGCCCATTCTTGCCTGTTTTTTTTTTTTTTTGTCTCTGCTTATTACCCCGGGTACCACCGCCTTAGGGCCTGATGGGACCACAGAGCTACTGTGCCCAGCCCTCCCCAGGTGCTCCAGCCTGCAGGGGGAAGCCAAACTCCCTTACTCAGGCTCCACACCCTCTCGAGGTCCAGCCAGACCTATCCCGGCAACCTCCTTCTCTGGAAAATTCTCACACTCACCTACAAGGGTCTTTTCACTTCCCACAGCTGACACGGTGTGCAGCAGCCCTGCAGTTTCCTGCTTCAGAAGCATTTCCTGCCCACATGGATGGGCAGTGGGGCCGTGGCAGGGCAGGACCCCTCCCCACCCGCCCTCAGGACCACCTGGGGGTGGCTCAGCGCTGAGCCCCAGTCCAACCTTATGTTTGGAGACTGTGAAAAGTTTGTTTGTGACACAGGTCGGGGTGCGGCTGGAGAACCTGCATTTCTGAGGAGCATCTAGAGGAGACGGCAGGCACTGTGATCTGCTGGCCCTCATCCGCCTCCTCCACCCACTCTGTCCTCCTACCACTGCTTCCTCGGGCTTCCATATGGGTCTCTCCAGACCCACAGGGCACCTACGAGTCACTGAAGTGAACAAAGACTGGCGGGGCAGGATTCCTTGCTGCATTAAGATCCACACAGGCTATCAACCAGCCTAGTTTAGGTCTTTGGAATCAAGTCTGTCAGTAAGCTTTAGTCTTTCCTCACTAACTGCTAAAGTGAAATCCACATATATTCACTGTCCACAAGCCGAGGAATAGAGATTCTTCTGTTCCTTTAACGCCTTTGATGATGTTAGTACCACATTAGCCAACAACACAGGGTTTTGGCCATGGCTGTATTCTATGCGCTTTTAAATAGTCTCCACCTATCTGCGCTGAGCCCAGGTTACACACCCTAAAAGTTTGCCTTGACTTTCCTTTTTTTTTAAATTTTATTTTAATGGTACATTTGACTTTCCTTTGAGGGAAAATTTCCAGTACTTTGGGAGGCTGACACAGGAGGATCTCAGGTTTGAGCTTAGCTTGGGCAGTTCAGCAAGTTAGAACGAGTCTCAAAAATAAAAAGAGATGAATACAGTTTGTATTACTTGGAATTTTAAAAACAGGATAGTTTAAACCATACGTTTTGAAAAACAGCTTTAGGTCAAGAGGTCTGTGTGTCAGATTTTTGTGACTTTAGTGGCTTCTTCCGCATCTTGCAGAGACCCACCCTCAGGCTATTCAGGGTCGAGGGAAACAGAATTGTTCTAGCTCCCCCTGCAGGTGCTTCTACTACATTGCAGTTTGGAAAACTAAAACAACCCACCGGCTCTCTTTGAGAACCCAGTACAGCAGCTCCCGAAGGAGGAAAACTCTCTGCTCTCTGCTTGCGCTTGTGGAACGCTTCACTGTGGAAGGAGGCTCTGTGAGCGGCTTGCTCAGCTAAGGCTACCAGCTCCGCAGCGTCTCGAACTGTGCTGCTGTCCCTGTTTGTGGCTCATTTCTAAAAACTGCTCATTCTGGCTTTATGTCGTGCTCCAAAATTTTGCCCTTTTTCTTGTCTTTTCTCACTTTATTATTTTTGGTTGTAAATTTTTGGTTCTTTTAAAGTATGTGTACAATTTTTTTGGGTCACTCTCACTTCTTTTGCAAATTAGATATATTTATGTCCAGTTGTTTTTTCTAATTTCTCATTTTCACTTCTCTTTTCACTTCTCCATATTGATTTTTAAATACACCCCAGAGAATTGCTGTACTGAGCACCGGAGGGTCCTGAAGAGCCTGTGAAGGCGGGTCACCTGACAGTCACCTGATGGGTACTCAGGAGGCCTCTCCAGCACCTCCACGGATTAACTCTTTCCGTGCCATCGGGCGTTTGCTTACAGTGAGGCGGGTGCACTCCTTGCGTGGGCTGTCTGTCCTGAGGTCCTATCCTTTGTGCCCACCATGGCTGAGGCTGAGTGGAGAGTTGCAGCCCTTCTAGTTTTATTTTGGAAGGGCAGATGGTGGTGGTGGCGATTGGAAGAAGCTACAGGAGGGAGCTGCCCCAGAGTTTCTCCTGCAGTCAGAGCTGGGCCTTTTTTTTTTTTTTTTTTTTGGGAAAGGGTCTCGCTATGTAGTTCAGGCTGACCTTGAACTATGTGTCCGCTCGCAGCGATCCTCCTGCCTCAGCGTCCCAAGTGGTGGGATTACAGGCGTGAGCTGCCACACCCAGCCAGAGCTGGCCTTTTAGAAGGAGCAGGGTGGGAGCAACAGGGCCCAGCTCAGGGAAAATGGTGAACCAGGACGTGCTCTTGGTGCCTCATCTATGGAGGGCCACCCTCGAGGGTCCCTAGGATACGTGGTGGTCACCTGGTGTCTTTCTCAGAAGCACCTTTTGCCGGCCCTGACGGTGCCCATGGGTGGGGAGGGCCCTGTCCCTGGGCGCTTCACTCTGGCCTCAGACCCTTTGGGCACTTGCTTCAGCACCTCCAGAGAAGCCCCCGGACACCCTGGAATCCTGTCTGAGATTTAGTAAAAAAGAGCTATAGGCTTCCCAATCAAAACCCCACATTCTTCTCTTTAAAAAAACTTCCCTTCAACCCTATGGGGTGATGAGGCAGCTGAGGGCTAGAACGCTCTCTTTGTGTGAACTCAGTGCCATGTTTCTCTGGAAGTCTCCAGGTGGAAAGTACACTTCATTTGCAGAGGTGGCCTGGGGACCACAGGTAAGTGGCGGCACTAGGCCCAGCCCTGGTTCCCAGGTGACTTCCTGCTGAGACAAAGGCTTATGGCAGGTGCCACAGGTGGGCTTCTTTGTCTCATCAGCAGTTAAGTTGATGCCACCTTCTCCAACTAAGGTGACAGGTGTGTAAATGTAGCTGCCACAAGCAAGTTCCTTTATGTGGCTCCAGAGGTTGACCAGGGGATGGAAAGGACGGCAAGCCAGAATTTGGCTGAAGACAAGAAAAAGCCTTGGAAAGGTTACCAGTGCACTGGGAGGGGCCCCGATGTCAGAGATGCTCAGTGAAGTGGTGGGGCAGGTCAAGCAAAGCAGGAGCGAGGCCCTGAACTCCTTAGGGTCAGGACGCACATGCGCAGTGGGTGCCTCTCATTGCACTCGGCACCCAAGGAGACCACCGCTCTTACCGCTTCCAGACGCCGAGCTGCAGCAGGTGCAGCACCACCAGCCAGCTGCCGCCCTGATGCCCGTCTGCGCGGAACCACAGGTAGCTCAGGCCCTGGACCAAGATGCCAGGCAGGAGGACAGAGAGGGCCAGCCACGCCCAGAGGAGCCGTCCGGTGGCAAAGAAGTAGGCCACGGTACAGAGGCCTGGGGGAAGAGGAGACGAGGCGTTATGGGAAGGGTAGGGGAGACCCTGTTGGGCTGTCTGTACGTTAGGGCGTTCTGACTTCTGACAGCTTCCCTGGCTGGGCAGAGGGTGCCCTCCCACGGCAGTCACTGCTAGAGGCAGCACCAGAGCATGCCTGAGACAAGTGCCTGTGACGCACAGACTAAGCAGCCCAGAGCCCCTCTGCCTCACCCCAGAGGCCAGGCCCACAGTCATGGGGACTGCTCAAAGCAGCCCATCCCGAGTGTGCACCCCTGCCGCCTTCCCATCATTGATGGCTCTGGTCTCCCTGTCCCCTGGCTCCAGACTTCCGCCCCTTGGTGACCTCTGCATGGCCTGCCATCCATGTGACCCTACACAGCGCCAGGCCTCCCGACTCTGCCATCTGTGAGGATATAAACCTTGAGTTCCCGAGCCTCTTCTACGGCCTTGTGTCACCCCACCTGACCGGCCATCTCATTAAAGAACAGAAACAAAGCAACCTAATCAACAGCACTGTCCCTAACCAGCCCGGGAGCCAAGAGCCTGCTGGGAAGGGGGCAGTGGGAAAGTGCCGGGCTGTCCTACAAGGGGCTGCTGGCTTCTAGGGTCAGCGTTTCCCCAGAGGTCAGAGCAAGACGAGGCTGCACACTCTCACTGCTCATATAGTACAATTTCAGCAAGAGCAGTCAGGCAAGAGAAAGAAATGAAAGCAATACAAACAGCAGAGAGGAAATCCAGTTATCCCTGTTGGTGATACGATTCTGTACACAGAAAATCCTAAAGACGCCACCAAAAGACAGTTGGAGCCCATAAATTCAGTAGTAGCGAGATATAAAATCAACATACAAAAATCAGTAGTTTTCTATATATCACTAATGAACTCACTGAGCGAGAAATCAGGATAGTAATCCCATTCACAATACAAACACACACACACAAACACACACACGCACACATACACACACACGTTATCTTGAAATAAACATTTAAAGACCTCTACAAAAATATTTACAGAACACTCAAAACATTGAAGAAGACACCAGAAGGTGGGAAGACCTCCCATGTTGGCGAATTGGGAGAATTAATATTGTTAACATAGCTGGAGTGGTGAAACATGCCAGGAATCCCAGTTACTTGAGAGGCTGAGGCAGGAGGATTGCCAAGTTTGAAGCTAACTTGGGCAGTTTAGGAAGACCCTGTCTCCAAATGAAATTTTTAAAGAAAGGTTGAGGATGTAGCTCCACTCTAGAGAGCACTTGCCTAGCTTTCCCCAGGCCCCATTGGGTGGGGGGTGTTAAAATAGCCATACTGCCCAAAGTATTCTACAGTCAATGCAGTTTTGGTCAAAATACCAATGACATTCTTCACAGAGCTAAAAAAAAACTTAAAACTCCCATGGAAGCACAAAGACAAATACCCTCGGTGGCCCTGAGCAAAAAGAACACTGCTAGAGGTATCACAATTCCTGATTTAAAAATATACAGCACTTGAGGTTGAGGATTTAGCTCAGTGGTAGAGCACTTATCTACCAAGCGCAAGGCCCTAAATTCGATCTCCAGCACCCCCCAAAATATAAAAAATACTATGTATATATTTATATAGTATGTGTGACAGTGACCAGTACCATGGCACTGTCACATACATATATGTGAGACATAAATGTGCCATGGTAACAAAAAACAGCATGGGACTGGTACAAAAAAAGTCAATAGACCAAACAGACATACCTCAGTGAAACACAGTAGAGGACCCCAAAGTAAATGCATATATTTTTAGCCCAGTGGCTCTCGACACAGGTGCCAAAAATGACATTGGAGAAAGGAGTCTCTTCAAATGGAGCTGGGAAAACTGGATATTCAAATGTAGAAGATTGAAACTGAACCCCTTTTTCTTACCTTGTACAAAAACCAACTCAAAATGGATCAAGGACCTTAACCTAATACCAGAAACTTTGACACTGTTAGAGGAAAGTGTAAGGAAAACAAGATCCGTACAGGCACAGGTGACCATTTCTCAGAATTCCACCGCTCAGGGACCAAGGGCAAGAACTGACTAATGGGATCAGTCGCATCAGTTTAAAGAGCTTCTATACAGCAAAGGAAACAATTAACAGAGCGAAGGGACAACCTACCGAGTGGGAGAATGGAAGAGAATCTTTACCAGCTACTTTTTTCGGGGGTGCTGGGGATTGAACTCAGGGCCTTACAGTTGCTAGGCAAATGCTCTACCACTTGAGCTAAATCCCCAGCTCCACTGCTTTTTTGACAGAGGACTGATATCTGGAACATATAAAGAACCCAAAACACTTAGCAAGGAAAACCCAAAGAATTCACTAAAAGAATGGGCAAATGATTTGAATAGACACTTCTCAAAAGAACAATAAGCGGCCGATAAATCTGTGAAAAGGTGCTCAGTGTCTGTGGCCAGCAGGGAAACCCAAATCAAATCCACCATGAGGCCACCTCGTCCTTTTCAGAATGGTTAAAAAGAGTAACAAAAGCTGGTGAGGACGAGTAGACGGCCCCTCTCCGTGGCAGGTGGGAATGTAAGTTAGTACAGACATTGTGGAAAACAGAATGGAGGTTCCTCAGAAAACTAAAACTAGGACTACCATGTGCTCTCGTACCCCAGCCTGGGCACACAGTCAACAAAGGAGAAGTCAGGGAACCATAGACACGGTCACATCCCTGTTTAACTGCGGCATTGTTCACGCCAGCCAAGATACGGGACCAGCGTCGGGGCCCACCAACAGAGGAAGGGACAAAGAAAGCGTGGCAAATACACACGGTGGAGTATTGCTCAGCCACAGAGAAGGATGGAATCCTGTCATGGCAGGAAGGTGGATGGAACGGGAGGAGGAGGACATCATTTTAAGCCAGACACAGAAAGACGGCATCACAGGTTTTCTCTCTTAGGTGGCGACTAAAGAAAAAGATACCTGAAAGTAGAAGTGGGACTGTCGGTGACAGGGGGACAAAGGAGGATGAGAGAGCGGGGGTGGGGTGGGGGGGCACAATACATGCATGTATGGAAATGTCACAGTAAAACTCATTAATTTGCAATTATAAATTTAACTGGAGGAAAATAAAGGAGTGGCGGCCTGCAGATAGCACGCGCGAGTCCCTGGCAGCTCGGGTGTGCTCAGACCACGGGAGCCCTGGACCCGGGGAGTTTGGGCGGCAGGTCGGGGCACCGGCAAGTTTTCCAGGATTAACGCTTAAAAGAGGATCCACCGGCACAGGCTTAGAATTCTAGCGGAAACTGCGAGGCTCCGAGGGCGGCTGCAGCCGGCCCTGCGCTCCCACCCCAGATCCCCGCCTCGCCGGACGCGCGCGTCCTCCCCGGCCACCCGTGTGCCAGCAGCGAGGGGCGCCAGGGACGATGGCTCCCCTGCTCCCAGGAACCCCTTTCCGTGACTGTGATTTGAGCTGCGGAAACCGCGCCGCCCGAAGGAGCGCCCGGGGACCCATGTCGAAGCGTGCGCCCGCAGCTCGGCGGAAGTGGGCAGAGGCCCTCGGCCCCGCACGGAAGGAGCTAGTTTAAACTGGAAAGGCGCGAAGGGGATGCCATCTTGCCTCGCCTCCGCGCGGGCTCGGCTCCCGCGGACCGTGGTGGTCCCAGAGGGCCGCGTGCAGCCCGGGCCTGAACCCCAGAGAGCAGCCCCTGCTCTCTGGACGCCTCCTCCTCCGGGTGCCCGAGGGGATGGAGTGGGATCCCTGCATCCGTGGGAGTCATGCACCGGGAGAGGGGAAGTCCCTAATCCTCGGGGAATCATGCACCCCTGGGGGTCGCGCACGGGCAGGGAGGGAGGAGGGAGTCATGCAGATCTCTGCACCGGGCGGTGCACCCGTGCGGGCGCCATGCAGCTGCGGCCACCGGCCGAGGGCTGGCGGGCGGGCAGGGGAGCCGCCGTGCACGCAAAGGCGCGCGGTGCCGGGGCAGGTCGAGCCGGCGGGGGTGGGGTGCGCACCCGGGCGCAGGGCTCGGGGGGAGAGTGGAGGGGCGCGCGCTCGCAGTCGGCCGCCCGCACTCACGCGCGCTCTGCTCGGCCGCCTGCAGCAGGGCCGACAGCCCCAGGAGCCGCGCGTGCATCCTTCGCGCACCCCGCCGCCTGCGCCCGCCCCTTCCCCTGACCGCCGCCCCCAGTCGGGGAGGTTTCCGGCCCGAGCCGGGGGCCGGAGGCACGGGGCAGAGCCGTTGACGTTCAGTGTCCGGTTCTGGTGGGTGCCGAGTCGCTGGCGGGGGAGGAATGGGGTGGGACAGGTACCAGGGAGGGGTGTGTCTTGCCCAGGTGGGCCCTGTGGCCCGCAGCAGCGTGCTCTGCGCTGTGATTGCTAGTGAGTTAGTCACGAGGTGGTTAACAGTGGTCACTGCTCTAAGGGCTGCTGCAAATCCAGTGAACCACTGGCTGGGGTGTGTGTGTGTGTGTGTGTGTGTGTGTGCGCGCGCCCTCACGCGTGCTAAATATGGAAGGAGTGGGATTAGAATCTTTAAGTGGGTCTTTTGAAATCTTACAATTATGTGGCCAGAAAAACCTGGGGCATGCTGGTGGCAACTTGCCACAAATCCTTTCCAGCCCACACCCTTCACCCTTGCAAGAGCTTTCCCAGATGTCCCTGAGTGTTAATCCAGATGCCTACATGCAAGTAGTACAACTGCAAGCTGTAAAACCTCCCAGAAGCATGAAAACATCATCTTGACACTTGGAATTATAAGGCAGACTTTACTGTCAGGACATCGTGTCCCTTGCAGAAATGCAGAGTGAATATGTGATAGTGGGGAGATGGGGCTCAACTCTCAAGACAGGAAAGGCAGGGGCTGAGAAGGAGGTGTAGGGGAAGATGGGAGGGTGGAAAGTTGCTAGGAGACCCCGGGTCTGAGGAGTGTTACATATTCCGATCAGCAAACATTTCTAACCAGGCCTAGGCAGAAACACTACCGGCTGTCAGGTTAAATGCCCCGTGGGAAACACCCAACTCCCAGCTCCCAAGACCTTCCCAAGGCCACAGTGTTCCAGCTCCTTGGGCTCTGGACACTCCTCAGAGCCCACCACCTCAAGATAAGGAGGAACAAAGAAATACCTCACCCTGCAGAAAATCTCTTGGGCCAGTCAATGCCCTCACCCCCTTTCCGCTTTAACCCCTGTATAAACACTAAGCCTCTTTGTTGTGAGAGCTCCTTTGTCCTGAGAAGCCTCCCCTCTGGCTGGGTCTGGGTGCTTGGGGCCTGCTTGGTGCTGTTTGGAGGTCCTGGCTCATTGTTTCTCCGGCTCAAATTATTAACAAGGAGGACTTGACCTAACTGAATTCTCAAGACAGAACGGTGACCAAATGTCTCCTGAAGGTAGTGGGAGATGAAGAGTTTGATCAGTTTGGGTGAGCTCCCAAATCCAGAGCAGAGAGCCAAAGGGGCGCCACTAAAGCGTGATTGGGAGACTCTCTATCGCACCATGTCTATTTCTGTTTCTGTCTGGCACATAGCTAATTTTTGGAATTGTTTTTGTTTTTTGAAGACAGGACTGGCAAGTAGCCCAGCTAGCCTTCAACTGCTATGTAGGCCGGGCTGGCCTTGAGTTCACCGTCCTTCTTCCAGGCATGGGCCACTGCCTCCAGCTCCTGTCTCATTTTCCCTGTAAGGGAGGAGTGGCATCCAGGCATGGTGGTGGAGTTGGGGTCGTTAGCTCCAGAAGGCTAAATACTCTTCAGATTTCTGGGAAGGAAGAGTTTTCAGAGGCCATCTTTGAGCTAAAGGAATTTTCTACTTTCTATGAAATCTTACTGCACTGATCACTATTTTCTGATTTACATGAAGTGCTCCCTCCTCTCCTACAGAAGTCTGCAGTGGAAACATCCAGAGAATTCACCATTTTGAGGGAAGAAGAGTTGAGGGTCCAGGTGAACTTACAAAGCTAACCTATAAAATCCTTGTGGTTAGTTTCCCATTTTTTTTGAGAAAGAGTCTTGCTATGTAGTTCAGACTGGCCTCAAACTCACTATATAGCCCAGGCTGGCCTCGAACTCCTGGTGATCCTCCTGCCTCAGCCTCCCACATGCTGGGATCATAGGTGTGCACCACCACTCCCAGCCACTTTTAAAAAAATAGAACAACACAGACACCTTTGGTTCTTCCCTCCAGTTTCTATGCAACTCTAATTCATTCTTTTGCTTTGCCTGAGATGCATATTCATTCCTAGGGCCTCCTCAAGTTTTGTGTTCAATATTCAACTCGTGTCTGATTTTACCACTGGGCCTTTGAATTCTAATCTCCCAGATCTCCCCTTATTTCACAGACTCACCTTTAATTACAGATTATCAGAATCTTCGAAACCTGTGTCTCTCCTCTGCTGGAACCAACGCCGAGATTCTTGTTTTGTTTCTCTCCGGATCTCATCGTTTTGCCCTTTTTTGCCTAAATGCTCCTCTTCCTTGTATGCATGTCCAACCTCCAGAGGCACATTCCTCTGCTTTTCTTATCAAAAGGCGTATCTAACACTCCCTACATGTTGGGAGCAGTACTGTTTTATCCCAGAATATGGATATCAAATTGAAATCATGAACAGAAATTAGGATTAACAATAAAGGCTTTTCATATTTAGGGAAACATCAATGTGGTATTCCCTATTTTTCCTCAACATTTCAAGTTTTATACCTCCCATTCCTAGGTATTATTTGAGGGATAGACGGATATCCCATATTGAATATGTTAAAAATCCAATGATTTAATAAAGGGAAGGTGAATCTTTCTCTTGGGACAGCAGCAATTGGAATCAGGGCTTTGGCCTCAAAGCTAACGGAAGGGCTCATTGTTTCTAGGGAATTGGCTTGGCTCAGAAAGCAGCCATTCCCATCCCAAATCTCAGCCATTAGATTAGACAAGTCGAGGAGCAGATGAACAGAGGTAGAGGTAGTATGGGACAGAAGTCTCTTAGAAACTAGAGAACTGTGCATTTCTGAAGTGCAAATGCCCAACACCTGTCCAGCCTTTGTTTTGGACCGGGGAAGAAGGCTCATCTGTCTCTCCTTGCCTCACGTTTGTGGCCTTGTATAGCAAGACTTGGCCAGCTCTGCTATCAAGGAATCTGCTTTGTCCTCTCGTCCGAGTCTGGCTGGCCAGGGATCAGCTCTGATGAGCGGAATGGAGTTCTGATAAGAAGAGCAAGAGGCAACTTCCTGGAAAAGGGGTAGAAGAGAAAAACCTGATTTACTAAATGGAAAAAAAAAATCCTAAGCCAAATGGATTTGAGGGAAAGTTCAAATCCATTGATATTTAGAAAAAAACAGAGTGAAACAAGACACGTTACTGGTTCAGATTGTCCGAAATGGCGAGTTCGAGTGATGCCCGTGCGGTGTGCCAGACCCCGCCTGTGAGCCTGGGTCAGTCCCGGGACACGCGGCCCAGAGCGTCAGACGTGATGCCTCCGTACGTCAGGCAGCTACTAGTTTTGGGTATGTATTTTTTGGTCTTTGTTGACAAATCTTTTTTGGACATTATTGGGATAAAAATGTGCCTTGAAGTTAACGTTCTGCTTTTTCTACTTAGTGTGTCAAGACTGCATATACATAGTTTGTTTTTATTGCTATGTGCTTTGTATCCAGGTGCGTTGAGCTGCTGCGATATTCATTTTTTCGTCTTCCCTGTCCTGGGCATGGAGCCCGAGGCCTGCATGTGCTAGGCAAGTGTTCTGGGACTGAGCTGCACCCCAGCCCCACCCCTTCAGTTGGAATGTTTCCTTTGGGTAGACTTCCAGGAGCAGGCTATGAGAGACAAGGGTGTGAAGATGCACATGGCTCTTAGTAAGTTTGTAGCCACCCTTTGGGGCCCTGGCCTTGGAGGACACCCTTGTTCTCTCTGCCTGCACCTGCCTGTAGGGAGAAAGCCAGTTCACATGCGGCAGAAGGCGGATTCTAGCGAGCAAAGGAGCACCAAGGACCAGAAGAGGAGCGAGGCCTGCGGCTCAGTCTGGTTGCTCTGGGACAAATGTCCTGTAGGTGGCAGCACCGCACCTGTGTGCCAAACCATCCCAGCACCTTTAAACAGGGCTCCCCGCTCTGAGGCAGGGAGGGAGTGAAAACCTGCATCTTCAAAACATACCACTTTCATGTTGGCAAACAACTTACTGGGGAAATATGTGAATTTTCTTTTTTTTTCTTTTCTTTTTTTTTTTTTTTTGGTGGTGCCAGGGATCGAACTCAGGCCCTTGCGCTTACAAGGCAAGCCACTCTAATCACTAAGCTAAATCCCCAGCAATACGTGAATTTTAATCTCATGAAAATCTTCTGTAGTGCTTGAAGATCTTGGCAAACTGCCCAGTGTCCGGGACCCTCCCTCTCCAGAGCCTGCACCCAAGCTGCGGGGTGCAGAGAGCTCTCGTCTCTGCCGGGAGAAGCACCCGGGGCTGGGCGCAGAGCCCAAGCGTGCTTGTGTTGGATGTCTGTCCAGTGCACTCTCCAGCTAGCGGCAGCGAGCGAGTCACATGGATGGGACTCAGGGTTGAGGAGGAAAGAACTTCAGGCTTAGGAGGTTTTCTAGGCAGTATGTCGGGGCCATTTACTTCCTTCCCACTCCTGGGGTCTTTGTGGGTGAAGTTTGGATGGATGTGGGGGGATAAAGGGTGGTTCAATGCAGGTCTCATGCTCTGGGGTGCGGAGACCCCCCTCTACCTTTCACAGTTGAACAGCCCTGGCTCAGTGACTACTTCAGGAGCGCAGAGCAGGAAAGGCCGATTCCCTGCACTATGGGGAAGGGGGTTGCTTTGCAGGCAAGAGGAGAAGGGGCCAAGGCATGGCCATGTGGGAGCGGTCAGGGAGTGTGCAGGGAGGAGGGTGAGGAGGTGGGTGACGCAGCAGCCAAGTCCAGTCGGGACACTCAGAAGGCTCTTTTGGGGAATGTGCAGCAGGGGTGGGTGGTCCCAAAAGCTCCCGGGGAAAGACTCAGGTTGAGCAGGGAGATTGGAGGAGGGTTTGGGGAGAGGGGTCTCTTTGAAGTCACATTTCTTTTGCAGATTATTTATCATTTTCATTCTTCTAGTGGCAGTGAGAAGGAGAAGAGTGGGGTGTGAAAGGCCCTGTCTCACGCCTCCCTCAGTCCCGCTTCTGTGTGTGGAGAGACACAGCCGACAGGAAAGGCCGAGGTGTGGATGTGAACCTTTGGGGGCCTGGAACATGGACCACACTTTAGGCCCCATCGTGGTTGCCTGTGGTGGCAGAAGGGCAGGGACCCTCAGCAAGAGAGCTCCCCACTGAAGCCATCGTGCCCAGTGCACGCTGGCTAGTGTCTGCGTGGTCACTGACCAAAAACTACATGAGACTAGTCTCTGCGTATGGTCCGTTCATGCTCCCAGCAGGCCCTGAGCCACATTCTCCAGAAGTGAATATGTGCAGACCTCCCTGTGTCACGCTAAAAGGCCTTCTGTGAGTGCAGAGGAGGTGGTCTTACCACGTCACAACTTTAATCATGTAACTTTCAGCACAACGCAGGTGCCCCTGAAAACTCTGTGAGGGGCCAGGTGATCTGGGAAAAGACATTCTTTGCTGCCTAGATCCTTTTCCAGCATCCTCAAACCTTTATAAAAACCCTAATCTCTCACTCTGACAGTGCAGCTCCTCTCCAGGAAACTTGCCTGCTATCCCACTTGTCAGTGTGTTCTGTCCTGTTAAACTCTTGTCTTTATGTCATCCTCGCTTTGGCCAATTCTTTTACTGTGTGACCCATTGGCCTTCTGTCTACTGTCTGGAAAGGCAGGTCCCCTCCGCACTCTAACAACCAATGCAATCTAAATGACACAGGGAGTAGAAAGAAGTCCTGGAAATTCAGATTTCCCATAGACAAGTGCTCATGCATTTTATTTTCCAGCACATATTTCCACAGCATCAGAGCCCTGGTTGTATTTGCTGGAGTTCTCTGGGACTTGGTACAGAAAGCATCCTTGACTGGAGTGGATTTTTGTCCAGAGAATTCTCTGCTTCTAAGGCAGGCTTGGGCGTCCTGCAAAAGCACACTGAGCTAAGTGAAGCCCTCACACGACACACAGGGCATGCAAAGATGGAAGGACCCTGGGGGCTCTTGGTGGTTGGTTGTAACAGGTGCCACCTTTGTACCCCCCTCCCTGAGTCAGGCTCCTTGCGATGTGGCTTCCACCAATAGAAGGCATCGGACGAGGCTGCTCTGTGCCTAGACCTTAAGGTGCCTCGCACACATGTTCTGCTGGGGCTCTGGCAGCTGCCGAGAACACAAGCTGGGTGGCCAGAGATGACAGAGGTCCTTGGCTCTGCAGTTCACTCAGTTGGTCTGCAAGTAGGTGCCCCACATTTGTCTACTGAAACCCTAACCCCTAGAAGCTCAGAGTGTAATCATGTTTGGAAATAGAGTCTTACAGAGGTAATTAAGGAAAAAATGAACACTTAACAGTGCGGTGCTGCTGAATTTGCCTAAGTGTCATTCCTGAGTCCAAAGACGTGGTTGGGGGCAGTCACAGTGGGAATCTCTGAGCCTCAAGCCTGTCTCATGAGGCCCATCCTGGACTCAAGAAAGGGGGAGAAACCGGGCAAGAGGAACTGGACAGAAAGAGCAGGCAGGACTCTGGGGACTCGGGGGCTGTCAGTCACGGAGCTGCGTCCAGGGTCCCCGGCAGCTGGCATGGTGGACCTGTTCCTTCTAGGAGAGAAGTCAAAGGGCGCACAGAACAGTCGTAGTCAGGATGTTAGCAGCAGCAGGGAACACAGTGCCTGACATGTCCACATGGTGTCACTGGGCCCTTCCTGAGTGTGGCTCATTTGCCATCTCTGAAACCTGCTGTGCCTCTCTGGGACGTTTCTTCCCACTTTGCAGCAGATGGCTCAGCGGCTTGCACAGAGACACATTGTGAGTGACAGTGTGAGCCCAGCGTGTGGGTGCTTTGGCTCCATATGGCATGCCCTCTTGTGATCTGTGGTCCTGCGGAGAAATCAGGCTGGCCCTCCTGCCTGGGCGCTGTCTGCAAGGCCTGGTTCTGCTCCCGACCATGGCTGCTGTCCGAAGAGCCTGGCATGTTTGTTTCCCTCCCCGCCTACTTACTGGCTCCTTATTCCAGGGAAACAATCCTCCGTCTTAGCCTAAAGTTTTGCTGGGGTGGGAGATGTTTCCTTGAGTTAGGAAAAAGGTAAGAATTTCCCTGAGATTGCTCATATTCTTTGTTAAATTGTCCCTATGCTAGGATTTATTATTTATTTCTAGACACCAAGCCACTGCCAGAATATAGAGTAGTTGCCATTCCTTTGGTGTGAGATGCCCACACTCCTGTGTATGCCACCCCATGTACACCACACCAGGTTGCCCCACATAGGCCTGGCTTCAGGTCTTACCTGGGGCGACCTGAGCAAAGGGGGTGAAGGCCAGAAACAGAAAATAGCCCTCGTGATGCAGTTGGCAGGACCCGGCAGGCCCGGAGGAGGAAGGTGAGTGTGCACACAGCTAAGACCCACCAAGGCGCTGGGCCTCTGTTTGTACTGCTCTCCCTGCTTGCACGGCAGGTATCCTGACTTGGCAAGGTGGCCCACTGGGAATGCAGTTATAAAGACCGATATCAGGCACGGGGTGCTCTCCAACTGAGTGCCCAGGTCCTACCCTCCACCAGTGGTGTCAGTAGCATCTTTTAGGTGGGAGCTGCTTCATCTCCAGCTCCAGCGCTTGGTGCTTGGCCCACGCACCTCACCACAGACTTATGCAAGAAGGGACTCTTGCAGGAACCCAGCAGATGAGACAGATGCTCCTTGGGCAAAATGGTTGCCAAGGGCAGGTGGTTTCCATGAACAAGGACCTGGCATGTTTGTGCACAGCTGGGAAAAGAGAAACTCTTTTTCTCTTGGGGGTATGAATAACTGCAGTGCTGCCTGGGACTTTAGCAGCCATCTTGCAATGGTAAAGAAGTGGTTTTGAAAATAAGCTAGATGCTGGTGAAAATTACTTGGGTTCTTGGTGGACTTCGCATCCACATTGGACCCAAGGGCCCTGAAGCCTGACCCCGTGGCCAAGTAGCCCAATAACAGCCTGTACTTTTCACCCAGCTGGAGCTGAGTTTTCGGGGCTTAGTGTTGTGAGCATGCTGGGCAGCCAGGCGTGAGGTTTCAGTTCCTTGCTGTGGCCGTGACTGGAAACTGGCATGAGGGTACGACGAGTTCAGACAGGGTTGGTGTCCTACTGAGAAAAGACACTAGTGTGCACCACCCTCTCCTGTGGTGTGCACCGTGTCTCCGGGGGAGACAGCGAGAACGTGGCTGTTTTCAAGCCAGGATGACAGTGCTCAGCAGAACTGAAGCAGCCAGCACCTTTACCTGGACCTCCTGCCTCCAGGGCAGGAAGAGGGTGAGCAGATTTGAGGAAGGCACCTGGCTGTGGCAGCAGGGTGGCTCAGTCTCTCCCAGGATGTCCTGGAGAACTGCAGGCATCCGTGCTGGAAAATGCAGAGGAGCAACAGAGCAGGGAACCCAGTGGGTTCAACTTTAGTAAACAACATTCAAGCAAATCAACCCAGTCCTCACGCCATTTCATAAGAGAAGCCTCTTTCTAACAATGAAGAATGAAGGATATGTTCTCGAAGAAACGTATCTGGATGGCCACACGCTGACCCACGCTGGGGACTTACCCACAGGTAGGTGCCCGTGCTGCTGTCCTGTGAGAACCTGCTGCAGCCTGGTGACAGACAGCTGCTAAACGACCTATAGTAGTGACAAACATAGCGACAAAATACAATGATGGCCCAGACATGCAAGAAAGAACTGACAGGTTGCCAACACAGTCAGAGATTTTTCTCTGGGTGCTCTGAACAATGATAAATAAAGAAACCGATATGTATCTAAATCCATAGCTCATAAACACAGTATGCACATTTCCTCCTCAAATGTAAAAATAAGATCAAATGTCTGGCCAAATTATACCTGACACAACTTCAGAAATGAGGGTTGGAATTCAGAGTATGTCCACAACCTGCCCAGAGCCTGTCAAGGAGACCGTTTTAGGGCACGTGCCTCTGGGCTGGAAAGTGGAGCAGATGTTATAGAAAGAAGGGGGTAAGGAGTGTGTTCCGTGTACAGCAAGAGGGACAGAGCCGGTCAGGGGCAGACACGTGAGACCGAAGTCCTGCTCCGCAGAGCAGACAGCAGGACTGGAAAACTGATGGCAAAGGTGTGTAAGGCTGTCATTCCGAGAGTTTTCAGGTGTCCTCAGTCATAGCCCAGCACAGAGCCCATGGCAGCTCTCTGTGGGAGTCGGCACTAAGTGTGCACTCAAACCACGAAGCCCCAGACTGGGTACTTGGAGGGGAGCCGGTACCTACACCCCCACCTCCTGCTACACATACGTGGCTGCACACTCCATACCCACACATGTACATGTGCACAATGCATGTGCACACACACCTCCCATATGTCCATGCATGTATATATGGATACCAGTGTGCACACCTACATCTACCCCCATGCTTTTGCACACTCCCCGCTCATACACACGTGAGTGTACATACCCTCACACACACTAACATACATGCACATGTACACACAACCAGTCTGCATGCACATACAATTATGCACAGGCACAAACACATTCCCTGAGTTTCCATTTGTGTTATTCAGCGGGCGTCTCTGCATCCCCTACAGGAATCTGTTTCCACCCTCGCTGGGTGAGGGATTGGCCCACCTGCCTCCCTCTCTGAACCTGGGAGTCTTCTGGATCAACTTTTGGGGCTAGCTGGACACTCCTTGGGCCTTCCCTTTGTACCCACTGAAAACCTGGTGACAGGGTCCTGCTGTTTGCAAGAGATCTCTTTTCCCCTTCCTTGTCATTCTGTAGGCCTCTGTGACCGTCTGCTTGTTGCCTTCTTCCCGGGCCTCCAGGAGCCCCTCCTTGAGTCTTCCTAAGGGCAGCTAGGGCAGGGGTGCAAGTCTTAGGCCCACGGGGTGCTGCTCCGGGAGGGCGGTGGAGCTCAGGGGTGCAGGCCAAGGGTCCCGTCGTCCAGTACATGAGGCCTTGGGTGGGTAGGGGTGCCTTGGACAGGAAGAGGAGGGCAAGATAGTGCAGGATGAGGCCCAGGTCTCTCTTTGGTGAGGGACTTCCAGGAAGGAGTCCAAGAACCCTAGATTTTACATGGCCTTGCAAGTTGTTCTGGAAGTGTATATTTCAAGGTGGGTGGGTAGAACGTATTGTATTTCACAGTCGGGTTGATTTATGATTGTTCACTATGAGTCGCTCGGCACGAGTGTTTGTGTCCTTTCCTGGACACAGGAAGATTTATGGCAGCTCTGAGCTGCCTGCTGGGACCACAGCTCGGCTGCAGCCCAGAGCAGGGCTGTGGCTTCCTGCCTGTGCCCTCTTAAAATCACAGGCACTTTCTTACTTCTGCAGCCACCCTGCTTTGCTTCTTTCCTGATCAGCTGCCAGATTCTTCCCCAGAGCTCACCAAAGGCACATGTGTCTCAATGTCTAGCTAATCTCTGACTCAGCCAGGGAGGCTGGCACCTCCCCTGGAAGATAGCCCTGCAGCCCTTGGGGGACAGCACAAGTTGAGGCTTCTCCATCAGCTCTTCCTTCCTTCTCTGTTCAGCAGCAAACAGGCCAGATTGCGACACTCACTGAGGGCAATAAGATGGGCCAGAGTTGATATCCCTCCTGATGGGCAACAGGTCCCAACACCGCCATAGACTTCTGGTAGCCTTCAGGGAGAGCTTTCGGGATGTGGCTGGTGGGACTCCCCCAGCTCTTCTTCAGCTCCTTGATCTAGACAGAGCAGTGAGTTGGAGTACTTTGGCTGACACAAACTATTTCTGGTAGATTTTTATATTCTACACATGTAGCATGGCTGGGTTAGGCGAGGCTTTGGTCATTCTTAGATGTGGATGTATCTAGAGAATAGAAAATTTTAGGGATGCTAGCATAGAATTAGATTATTTCTAGCTTAAAAATGGTGTAGTACAGGTGAACTAGGCGGGCGAGGCCACAGGTCAGGAGATGGCCCCACTGAAAAGACAGGCTGGTACCCAGAGTTCCCAGGAGGAGGGGTGCACTGGGGTCACATGGGAGGCGGAGGGAGAGAGATGCACAGTGGGCAGAGGGTCTTCAGGAAGGGGAGGTGAGGCAGCATGCACAGGCTCAGGCCAGCTGGTCCAAGCAGTTTCAGGGCACTCACAGGTACGGGACAGCCCCTGGCTGGCTGGTACCTGCCCCGGGTGGTAAGTGCTGCTGGAGGCGGACGGGCCTGGGAGTGTGGGTGAGGTGTGGACTCTGGATTGAAGTCAGCAAGAGCCCTGACTTCAAGGTTTTGGGATACAGAAAATAAAAGTGAAGAATGCATTGTCCTAACATTTGTGCCCCTAACCTTGGCTTTGCAGGTGAAGTGCAATGACCTATCTGCTGACTCAGGCATGACCTTGTCCAAATGTCCCCTTTCTATAAGGACATCAGTCACAGTGTGTGGGGGCTCACCCTGTGACCTTGTGTCTGCGAAGACCCTCTCTCCAAATGAGGTTATGTTCTGAGGTGCTGGAGCTAGGACTGCAATGCACCTTTCCGGAGGGACGTACTCCCACAGCACACACGTCCCATCTGAGGGTCACATCTGAGCGTGCTGCCCACCTGAGCAGCTCCTCCCAGACCCCTCTGCCCCAGCCCTTCCCTGTGCAGTCCCCGTCATGCTGACCCACCTCTGATTGTCATAGTTGGGCTGAGTTGGATTAAGACTGAGATGGTCCTTCCTGATGCCTCCTGATCTGCCATTGCACGCAGCACCCGCCTCCCTGCACCGTGTTCTGGTTCACCCTGAACCAGCTTTGTGCCACGACTGGAAGCTCTTCAACCCACAGTCACAGAAAAGCTAGCCGTGGGTGACAGGAGATGAAGTCACACAAGAAGCTGTCGTGGATGGGCCTGGCACTAGATGGGACCTTTTGATTCAGAGACAATAGGAACAAGGCTGAGTCAAGTATTGCAAGCACATACACACGACTTTAATTGGGCTGGGGAGGCTTCAGCAGTGGGGAGCCACAGTGATCATGAAAGGGGATCAGGCTGCTCCAAGAACATGAGGAGCAGCATGCTTTTTGGGATTTGCTGGGATGCCTAAAGTCCAGCAGGTTTCCACTGGCCAGCAGACTCCAGAAGATGATTTTTTCTTGTGTGAGACTTGGGTCACAAAGTTGTCATGCTCAATTTGTCCTAGAAGTTGCTGAGTTACTTTTATAGTTTGGGGCCACCATCTTGTGTAAACATCCTGGTCCTGTGGCTCAGTCTGGGCCTTATGATGGAGCTGAAGGACTTTAGATGCTCAGGCTGCTGCAGTAGCTGAAGGAGCACAAAGCGGGCGGCAGGGTGAGAAACATGTACCAGGTCCAATAGTGACCAACACGTCTTTACAGAGAGCTGAGTAGACTCACCCGAAGGAAGATTAAGGGAGGAAAATGAACAGACACCATATGAAGCAGAGACGTCAAAGCCTTTATCTCTTCCACTCACCTCTTGGATGTCTGCAGGCTTGGGGGAAGAGTCAAGGTTCTCAGGTTCTTTAGTCCCTGAGAAGTGACCACTTGTCACTCATCATGATCCATGCATCAGATGTGTTGTCCACAGCAGAGCTAATGGGAGACCAACATCGTATTGCCCAGTTGTGTGAGCTCCAAAATTAGTGATTTTTAAGTCAACTGAGGGCAAGTAAAGCTAGGGCTTTATTTAGTATTTTTTCTTAGTAACAATTCCCTTGTATCATGCCATCATTCTACTTGTGGTTTTATTAGGATCTCCTTCTGGTTCTCCTGGAAAAACACAAAGGTAGAGACAACCTGCCCTGCCACGCTGCAGAGGATAATACTTTACCGCATCCCGCTGTTTATTTTGTCACAGACTCGTCTCTTCATGGTGGCTCTTAACTGTCTCATGCTGCTCAGGCGCTTTACCATGACCAGCTGGGCAAAATGATGAGTCCTTGCCCACAGCTGTACCTCCAAGAGTGGGAGAAAGAATAGGGGAGGAGACTGCCGTTTGTTGACCTCCAGTGGTGTGTCAGGAATTGGGCTAAATTAATGCTATAAATCCTCACACCAACCCTGGAGGTAAAGTGTTTGCACATTTTTATGTGCTAGCGAATGCCAAGGATCGGAGAAGCGAGGTGGCCTGCCCAAAGGTCAGCATCTGGTCCTCTACACCACCTGGATTTTAATGTGACCTATGCTGGGGCTGGGTCTCACTGGGACAAGAGATAGAGCAGTGGCTAGAGGAGGACACTAAGGGCACTAAGGAGGTGATGAAAGCAGAGGGCTGTGACAGAGGGAGAGATGGACCTGAAATCATGGCTCAGGTAGAAGAAGTACTAGAGTGAAAATGTGGCATGGTGGCCACCACCCAGGTGGCTGCTGTCCTGGGACAGGACATCTCCCACCACCTCTACCCTGGTTTCTATGGAGCAGTCTCCCTGCCCCGTGCTCCCTGCACAGCTTCTGCTTTCCAGTGCAGGCTGGGGACTCGGGTGACCCTGCTCCGCTCACACATGGCAGCACCCTGCATGCTCTGTCTTCAGGGACACCAGGGCCACCGCAGGCTGGCCGGCAGGGACTTGCTCCCCTAACTGCCTCTGCCCATTTCTCCACCTGGCAGCAGCACTTCATTTCTGTAGCAGCATCTGGACCTGGACTTCTGCAGCTTTTCCTGCCCTGGATGAGCCTCATGACACGCAGGGACCCCATACGGGCCCGTAGGCGAAGGGGTGGCAGATCCCCACCTCCTCTTCTGCCCTTATTGCTCCAACAAACCGCCCCTATACACATGTGAATGCAGGAACAAAACTTGCACAGAAAGGTCAAGCTTGCTGAACTCGCCCCAGTTTAGGCCCCTGTCACCGAGCGTGAAAAGCCTGCCGCATAGACGCTACGAGACCTTGGGCGCCAAGGACTCTGACACACGAGTGGCGCACCAGTGACGTGATGGGTTAGGGATGACGATATTTTAGTAGTTCATGCGGGGAATGCAAACGAACACTTGAATATCTGGGCATGAAAATACCCATGAAGCCAATACCTGCAGCCTACACTTTAGAGACTATGTAAGAGTAAAGAATGGAGGAAGCACAGCCAGAAGGGATTCCAATGTGCAGGCACATGTGTATGTGGGGCAAGAAGTCTGTGCAGAAAGCCTCAAGTCTGTGCTGGCCGGGGAGGCCCCATGTCCAAGGGAGCTGAGGAGCAGCCTCTAATCCACCTCGCTGGGCAAGAAACCCAGGAGGGAAGCGGGTGCAGGGGTGTAGGCTCTTCTCATCCAGGGAATCGGGAGGAGAGGAAGCCCTGCTCCGGGGGGCTTCACAGAGCCACAGCAATGATCCTCTGCTGCCTTGAATGCTGGGAAGGCTTAGTTAAAGGTGGACATGTGGCACGCTGAGCCAGGCGCGGTCTCCAGCCCGCTGGAGCCAGGCAGAAGGTTAGCATATTTATAGTCGCAATGTGTTGCCAAATCTAGTGTGTGTGTTGCGATCGCCCAAAGGTGTGCATCAGAGAACGATGGGCGCCGGGTGGAGTCCTGAGCTTAGCACCTTGCTGACAGCAATAGTGCTGGGGCAAGCCCGAGAGAGCTCTCTTCGGGGCCCCTTTCAGAGTGCCTGTTGGTACCTGTCAGGAAAAGGCCAGTCAAGTCAGGCATGACTTACCCTGGGGAGATGCTGACGAGTCACCACGCTTCTTTAGGGAGTCTGATTTTCAGAAAACAGAAAAACCCGAAACTACGAACAAACACTAGAAACTCAGATAAGCAATGTCCTTCACAAACTTCCTGCACATCAGGCGTCTTTTGGGGGAGCGAGGCCCTGTGACCCCTGAAGGAGAGCCCACTGGCCCTGAGAGCATGCCTGTGGGTGTCTTGTGGGGGTGCTGTGCTGGACACTTGGCCATGAGACAGTTTCTGAGGAAGGGCTAAGCAGCAAGGGGGTGGTGGGAAGGCCAAGGACGGGGGAGGCCGAGGGGCCATGCGTGGGCTCCCTACACCTCGGTGATCTCCATGGTGGGAGGCTCCTCCTCCTCCAGGTCCTGGAGACGATGACTAATGGAGTGATTTCCAGCCAGTGCTTAGTCACCCACCAATAAGGGACACCGCAGTGACTTAGGTCGCTGTGCGGTTCAGGTTTAGGAGGGTCAGCTGGGTTTCGTGGGTCAGGAAGGCTGGTGGGTGGTCAAGGCACTGGCTCCCGGAGGGGAGGTCCACACGGTGCCCTCAGGGCAAGGAGCCCAGCAGTTTGAGGCCGTGGTGACCGGTGTGAAAGGAGGCAGTGGCTGGAATCACAGTGGTGCTGAATGAACTCGATGGATTCAGTTCATAACCAAAAAAATGTTTATGGCCACCCAAGTTTGGAGAAGTATGTGGGGAAACAGGTCAACACTCACGTGTTGCCTCTGGATTCGTTACTGTGTCAGGGCTGGGCAGTTGTCACAGACCTATGTGACTTGCAAAGTTGAAAATATTTATTATTTCTTAGAGAAAATTGTTTCCAACCATGCACTGAACTATGGTCATCATCATTTAACTCCACACGGTGATCACTGGGGAGTGTAGAGCCGGCCCCACGGTGGCCACTGAATAGAAAAGTAACCAGGGTCCAAGAACGCTGCAAGAGGGGTTTGTAAGGGTACAAATGAGGCCACACACTGGTTTCCTCGCTTGTCTTTCTTTTTCAGTACTAATACTTCTTTTCCTGTGCCATTGGTTTGTGGGAGGAACTAGGTCATTTTTCCATAGACTGTTTCACATTCCGGATTGCACTGGATGCTTCCATGGGAAGCTGTTTTACTTGTTTCTTGCAGTCCTGTATTATCTGTAAATTAGCACTTAGATCTGGAGGCTTGACTGGTTTCGGGCTTGGTTTCACAGGGGTGTACTTCCTATCACATCACACCAGGAGTCTGGTAGTGCCTGGCGGGCTCACTTTGCCCAAGGCGACTGCTGATTCCCAAAAGTATTGGTGTCAGCCTTAAGCGTCATTATCAAGTTCTGGGCCTGGCTTTTTCCTAAGTGGTTCAGGACAAGCCACGAATGACTTTTGGATCATGATTTCGTTCAGCTTTGCATAGTGATAATTTTATAATTCTATCATCTGTTCTTCATGTATTAGCTGGTAATGTTCAGTGGTGGAGATATCGCCTTCCTTTTACTATTGTTTGCACTGAAACAGTTCGTGCCAGAAAGGCAGAATAAGTACTTGAGCTTTTCTTCTGTTTAACAGTTTCCAAAGTGACAAATTGGTATCTTGATCCTGAACTCCAATTATAAACAGTGCTGCTATTTAAGGATCTTAATGAACACGGCAGTTTTATATATTGCACGTGCCTCAAGCCATTGAAGTCATTATTGTCTGCAGCATGCACATGTTTTATACAAGTATTCCACGCATTTCACAAACATGAAATTTTAAATCAGTATTTCAAACCAGAAGCAAATGTCATCCAGGAATCCAGGACCTCCCTCCTTCAGATCCGCCCCTATTCTGAAGGACTCTTGTGACTTTAAACACGATCTGTCTCGCAAATGATGAGCATTAGCTGACATCACCTGCTGTGGCCTGGATGCCCCCCGTTCATGTCGAGGTGTGGTGAGAAGGCAGTAAGAGGCAGGACTTTGGCAGGTGATTAAATTATGAGGGTGGAGCATGGTTGACACCAGTGACATGAGAAAAGAGTCCCCAGAGAATGCCTGCGCCCTCTTGCCACATCGAGAGTCAGCCAGAAGGCTGCTGTTAGTGACTAAGAAGCCGGCCGTTAGCAGACCCTGAGTTGGGCTCCAGCCTCCACCCCTGGGGGACTTCATGTCTGCGGAGAAAGACATTCAGCCTACGGTATTTTTGTTATAATAACCCAGATGGACCGAGACACTGTTCACTCTCCTTCCCTGGTTATTTCCAATATTTTTTAGACTAGTGAATTTTATTTATTTATTTTTTATTTTAGGGGTACATTTTAGATATACATAACATTATCATAGGGCATTTGCACCTGTATATGACATAACTTGTTTTATTTCCAATTTTTAATAAGCATAATATCACTTTTAAATATCTGACAGTTTCATCAATACTTTTAAATACTATACAATCACGTGCTGCTTAACAGTGGGGACACATACTAACACACGTGCCTGGCGATCTCCTTGTTGCGCAGACACTATGGATTGTTCTTACACAAGCTAACAGGGCTCCAGCAACACTAGCTGACAGAGTCTTGTGGGACAACACCGTATGTGCAGTCCACTGACCACCCGAAGGTCACTACAGGGGACCTGATTGTACCTGAGCACCTATTTCTTTGGTACTGGCTTCAGAACGAGTCCCTGGTCACTCACTGGGTACGACAAGGTGACAATCTCCCCTCCCCGTCTCCCCCTCAGACCCTTCCGACCTCTGTCAGTTACTCTTCGACACTGCAGGTCTGCAGCAATTATATTCCAATATTTTCTACATTGGTCTGTAGTGATTCTGCAGGCTGAAAAAGAAGAAGTTTCATATTTGTACCACTGTTTTGTAATTGGGTGTTCCCAGTAGCTTTGGACCATCTTTTTGTACTATGTTATTATTTTGAGAAACTGGTCTAGCTGTTTAATCATACAGTGCAATACACAAAGTCCTCCCCCACCCGCCCCAAAGTGCAGTCACCCGTGACTCACAAGAGGATAGTGTCCAGAACAGCACAGACACTAAAGTTCACAAGTGCTCAGGTCCCTTATATCACATAGCATGGTATTAGCATGGAAACTGTAAACATTTCCCTGTTAATCACGTAAAGCATCTACCAGAATGTAAGTGCTAGGTGAGGAGTCGTTGTGTTCTATTGCTCCTAAATATAAATAAAGAGCAAAATAAAAGATCGGAAACAGGGAAATAGATGTTTGTAAAAGAGAAGGAGATCAAGAGATGGAGGGGCGGGGGAGGGGTGGGAGAAGGGAATGAAAAGAGAATTAAGATGTGTGTGTACATGTACCAGCTCCCCTTGAGGAATGTGATCATTATGTACTGCAGCTGTGCACTCATAAACATAAAAATTCAATAGAAAAGTCACAGAGCACGAAGGACATTTCATCTTTCTGCCTTTCCTTCCTTCCTCTCTCCCTTCTTCCCTCCCTTCCTCCCTCCTTCCTTCCCTCCTTCCTTCCCTCCTTCCCTCCTTCCTTTGCTCCTTCTCTCCTTCCTTCCTTCCTGCCTTCCTCCTTATTTCTCTTTTTTTCATATCACAAAGCTTAGGTTTCAGACTTTGCCTGTCTGATGATTCTTTCAGTTCTTACATCTTAGGGACCTCCTTATCCACGGAAGGGAAGAGGAGAATCAGGCCATGCGTTCGCTCATCCTGAGAGGCACACATTCCAGCTCTGCTCACCGCCTTCTGGCAGAGAGGTCCACAGCTGGACTGAAGAGGTCATGCAGTCAGTGCTGGTCAGGACATGGTAAAAATTCTGCAGTGAGACAGGCTAGGTAACTGTCTTTTCTCCATGATGTCTTCCTCGCTATGTATTTCCCACCAGTTCAGTGAAAGGACACCCTCTTTCTTTAGGGAGGATATATACAAGTAAAAATTTCTACTTTTTTGTGTTTAAAAATACCATGATCTTGCATTCACTCGACTGATTTATTGGTTCACATGGATTCTAACTGCAGTATTATTTTCCTTGAGAACTTTGCATTCACCTATGCTTTTCTGTAAGTCATACTTGCAGAAGAAAAGTCTGAGGCCAGACTAATTTACATGCCTTTGCAGAAGATCCCATGTTTGCTTTCCCTTTAGAAAATTTTGAATCTTCTCTTTTTATTTTGTGTTCAGAATTTTTGTGAAGATGTATATACTGTTAATCTTGTTTCATTCTTTTGTTTTCTTGGCATTGGATAAGCTATTCAATTCAGAAATTACATATTTCTTCATCATTGGGAAAATTGCTATCATATTTTTTTGATAGTCACTTCCCCTAATTTTATTCTGTCCTCTTTTTTGTGACTCCTGCGCTGACAGAACTTTTGAGTGTATTATCAGTGCTTTTTTATGTTGTTTCTCAGTCCTTTCACTTTTTGGCCCTTGGCACTTAATGCAAATTCATCTTGCAGGTTTTATTTTAAAATTTTGCCAATAATTCTTAAGTGGCTAATAAGTTCTTTCTTTTCTCCAGTCTTCCAGAACATTTTATTATTGTCTCATGGGTGCATTTGTCAGAGGCCTTTTGTATTTGTGTAACATGGCTTCCTCTGCCACGTGCTGGATGTCCCTGCTATCTTGTTATTCTGGGTTGTGTATTTACATTGAAGGGCGGAGATCCACACAGTGTACTAGGGAGGCAGTGTGTGCTTTCTGAGCTATGTTTTTCTAAGATTTGCTTCCTTCATAAACTCACCACAGGTTAGGAAGGTCCTGCCCTTGAGGACTTGATTATAAACATCACGATTGATACTGCCATAACCACGAGATCGCACAGAGGTCACCACAACACTGGCAAAGGTCTTTTCCAAGGACATCTGCCCAGTAACTGTCTCTTCCATCTTGGACTGACAATACTCTTGTTTTTGTTCATTATGACCAAAGATTATTGTTTCTAAACATCTGATGAAATCCACCGCAATTTGTCTTTAAAAACTTCCCTTTGCCTCCACCTTCTCTTTGACTATAGCCAGATAAACTATGGCATGCAATGTTCTCCTCTTTGATGATAAACATGAGTACTCTTTGGAGGTGTACATTTTATTTATGTTGATATACTTATCAGCAGAAAGTTTTAATTCGAATGCAGAGAAACTGCATTTGAATCATAAAAACAGATTTAGGACTCCTCAATCTACTACCAGACTTAAGCTAGTTTACAGACTTGGTATCCCATGAATGAAGACAGGTCCGGTGCACTTAAGACCTCAGAATAATATTGCAATATTCTCCATTGAAAAAGGGGCAGTAAACTACCTGTGGCCCAGGTTGCCATTTGTGGGCTCTCGGTCAGCAACAGAGCAGCATGTGTGTGGTCAGGCCAGAGAGGGCCCCGAAGGCCCTGGAAGCAGCTGGAAGAGGTGGCCCAAATGCCCCGGGTTGCTGCTCCACCAGAGGAGATTTCTTCTCAGAGTAGACTGGTCCTGGTTTTAAATGTTTTTTTTTTTTAAGGTTTTCTAGATAAGGAAGGCCTGGATATCTCTAGCGAGACCACCTGTGTCTGGGGTCCTGAATGGGCGGGGAGAGTTAGTGTCCTCCACGGATGCCAGCGTCTTCCTCCCTCAGCCTTTTCCCCCACGGAGGAAGCGATACATCGAAGTCTACCACTGAGGCTGGGGCAAAGGCTATTGTAACAGCTGATTCTCATCTATGCTTACAACGACAGAATCGATAGGTGAAGTTGCTGCTGTAGAATAAGGGACAACAGCTTTGTGTGCACCATCAGGAGTACAAAGAGGTCTACGGGACGAGGGAGGCAGCTGGCCCTCCGCACCAGGCCATCTGTGGCCCGGCAGCGAGGCGGGACTGGAAGGCAGATGTGGCTGAGTTGCAACTGTGCTTTGTGGTGAGTAGCTGGGTCGGGTGATTGTTTCATAGTGAAGGATGCTGATCTGGGAACCCAGATGCTAGGTCTCAAGGGCGAACTCAGATGGCAGGTTTTAATAATCATAAACAAGGCTCTCATTGCTAAGGAAGCCCAGACAGAGGCAGCACCTCAGCTCTGAAGATGGCCTTTTGCATTGCTTGCCTGTGGATTTGGGGAAGTGGTTTCATTTAAGCTCTGGGCTTTGTTTTTCTTGACCAGGCAGACCTTGAGAACTGGCCTGTCTCTCCAAGACTGGTACCCAAACCCCAGATTTACTTAACTGCTACCAAACTGAGATATTTTTGCAAAAGGGAAGGGGACCAAGAAATGGAGGGAGGGAGAAGGTAGGGAGGGGAAGGAGACGAAAAAAGAATTAAGATGTGTTATGTGCATGTACCAGCTCCCCAGGAGGAATGTTATCAGTGTGTATGACAAACACGCACTAATAAAAACAAAAACAAATTGAGAGGCAAGACTTAGTTTGATCTGAAGATGGTTGCTTCAGAAAAGTTTTCATTAAAACAGTGATTAAAATCTTTTTGCACAGCTTCTGCATTTTTCTTTCCAAACCACTCAGCTCATTTACAGCACTTGGCCTTCCCGCTGAAACAGGTGCCGATATATCTGGCAAAGTTAGGGCAATTGTAAATGCTACAGTAGCCTCCGTTTTCAGTGCATTCCGCTTCATCCATTCTTTCCCCGAGACCTGCGAGGAGGCCAGTACCTGCAGAGGGAAGAGAAATACTTCAGGCTCTTGGCTTCTGGAACAGTGACATTAGAACATCTGGGAAAGGAGTGACAGCAACTCAAGACTAGACAGTTCTCTCCTAGACTCGACTTCTCTTGTGCACAAAAGAGAAATCACTCTGTGATATTTCTGGTAAGCAACCTTCCAGGCATCATTTTGACAGGCTCCACTGGTGGGCAGCATGGCTGAGTGGCCTCCTGAGAACTGCTTGGCTGAACCTAAGCTGCACTTCCTCAGAGGGTGGCAATATCTGGAAGTAGGGCCTTTAAGGGGTTAGTTAAGGTCAAATGAGGTCATTAGGGTGGACCCTAATCCAGTATAACTGTTCTATGTATGGAAGAGATTCAGACACACACACAGGAAAGATGCGTGTGGACACAGGAGAAGGCTTCTGTAAGCCAAGAAGAGAGACCTCAGCAGAAGCCAAACCTGCTGCTTCCTCGACCTCAGATTTCCAGCCACCAGGACTGTGAGGAGGTATATTTCTATTGTGAAGGCCCCAGTCTGTGGGATTTTGTTGTGACAGCCAAGACAGTGTGCCCCAGATGTATGTGTCTGCTGGTTGGAAAGACGGTTTTCATACCTGCTGAGACTGTCTTCCAGGGGTTCTTTTCTAGCCTTTTGCTCTTCAGTCTAGTGATTATCTAAGAAGGGAACTCGCTTTTAGTAATTTCATTTTTTAAAGTTCTTTTCATGACTTTCTCATTACCTAATTTCTAGACCCTTCCACTCCCGTGCACATCCTCTGGGTATGTCTAGGTTGTCAGGAGACTTTCTAAATTTTGAGGCCTGGAGTAAATGCAAAGCACCTTAGATGCTTCCTTCCAACCAAGAGCAAAGAGCTTCTTTCTTCCTGCGCTCTTTGCTGTAGAAGTATGTTGTCCGACATGGTAGCCACGTGTAGATGGGGTTGTACACACATAATGAGCTGACATTTCACTAGCCACATTGCGAACATGTGCCTGGTTACAGCACTGGACAGTGCATGTGCAGAAGATTTCCATCACTCTAGAACATTCTGTTGGGCTGTGCTACCACAGGATGGAAGAGACTTAAGAGACACTCTGCTTGCTGCATCCCATCGCATCCTCGAAGAAGCATGTTGGGCAGAGGCCAACCTCTGTGGCTCACACAAAGCAGTCTCCTGATCTCCAGCTCAAGGGCCTCTCTACATCACACTTACTGCTATTGACATTGTCCAAGATGGCCCTCAACCTGAGGTAGCCACACCACAGTGTTGACTTCCAGTCAGATCATAGTCAAGCACTCTCCCAATGTGTCCAGTTTCGGCTTTCATCTCCTTTCCTGGGAGCCTCTTGGTGCTCGCAGGTTTCTGAGGGAATGCTCAGGCCACCCCCTGCAGCGTGATGGAATCCCTCCAAGAGACTGTTTCTAGGAAGACATATGGAATCAAAGGTTTGAAAGTGCATTGAAGTCGTGAAGTTCTGCACATCCTTTTCATTCAAATATAATACAGCTCACAATAGTGCTGCTTGGCAGTGGTGTCCTTGTTCCTAACAAGAAGTAATTCCTGGCATTAACTTCAGTGATATCATACTCTAAGGACACAAATGAAGTAGCAAAGAGCTGAGTATGTGGTGTGGTAGCTACATTCTGTTCTAATCAAGGGTGTGATCTTGGTAAACGGTTCAACCTCTCTGGGCCCCAGAGTCTCACATTTAAATTGAGGAATAGAGTGAACGATTCCTCCCATTTTTAACATTCTAAGGCTGCTCATTTTCCCAGGGTGCTCGACTCACACATTTATCATTCAACTTAATCCTCCAAGGAAAGTATTGCTTTTATCTAAATTACGTCCAGGGAAACTGAGGCTCAGAGAGACTGAATGAGGTGTCCATTGTCTCTTGACAACCAAACATGTTTGCCCTGATTCCACAATCCATATTTCTTCCCCATCCAGGAGGATGGGACTTCTGGCTTCTCAGACACCTTTTGTAGAAGAGATGGGCTTTAGCTTGCTCTCCGTAACCTCACATGAACCAACAACATGGAGCGAAGGGAAACAGTCTGCTTTCCTCTTTGTTTACTCATGAAACAGGAGGAGACCACTTTTGGTTATCTCCCATGACAAAAGCATTTACTGTTTATCACAAACATATATTAATAAAATATATTTTAAAAAGAGTGCATCAGATTACCTTCTCTATTCTCTCTCCATCATGCGTGTGGGTCTAGGTGCTGGTGATGGAAACTTGGTTCCTCTCTGCTCCACTCTACCCTGCCCAGAGCCCTGGTGGGCCTCCGTGTGGCTCTGTATGGGACAGTCACAGCTGGTGCAATGGAGGCCAGTGCTGCCAACCACTGTCATGTGACCAAAGCCAAGCTATTTGTCCTCACAATGGAGATAACGATTTCCTATTTCTCACAGGAGCATTGTGAAGACTAAGCTGTCGTTATACTTCCTGTGTGCCCCAGGCTTTCACAACGCTGTTTCACAGCTTTCCTGAATCCAGACTGCACATTCAGATGCCCACAGTGGCCAAGCCAATACAGCCAGTGTCCAGTGGCCCAGGGAAGGGGACAGAGAGCTGGGGGACCTGTGGCGCAGCTCCTTGCCTGAGGGGCAGGCCCTGTCCAGCAGCAGCTCACCGTGGCCAGGTAGACATGCTGCCATAGCCTCCTGTGTTTTCAGGAGAAGATAAAAATCTAAATTTATGTGGCACAGCACACTTCTTAATGGAGACGGGCATTTATAGTCCAACACCGGGCACACTCAGGTGCCCTCCATCTCCCTTCGCTCACGCCTCCTGGGAGAAGTCGCTCCTGATCCTCAGGCCTGGTCTGCTCTGTGTGGCCCCCGTGACCCTGCTCCTCGGCTGTCCACACTGTAGCCACACTCAGGGAATGAGTGATGTGCTTGGTCTCTCCTGCTGTGCTCGGCTCCTAGCACGGGAGGTCTGGCCTGAGGGCCTGTGTGTGCCCGGCCTTGCCACCCCCAGGACAACACCTGCACAGAGCAGGTGTGGACTGAACCCACACTGTCCTGGTGTCCAGAGCTGTGAGCTGCGTGGCCTTGTCGCCCGGGCTCGGGCTGTGTCCACGGCAAGGCCCTTTGCAGGAGATGAGTGCGGCAGGCCCCTTCCTCGTGATGGTAGAACGTGCTCCCCCGAGCGTCGGGTCTGGGCCCCTGCTGAGGGCTCACTGGGCCTTGCTTCTCCCACAGGTGACACTGCCAGGTGAGCTCTGAGGAGTCTTCCAGGAACTGGGGTGCAGGGATCCCCAGTTGTTCCAGCACCACCTCAAAGGTGCAGCACCCACCGCTGCTCCCTGGAGCTGAGCTGGGCCGGCAGGGGCTGGAACAGGAGCTGCAGCCCTGAGGGCGACATTGGAAACCGAGGTGTGTGAGGTGTGAGGGTCACCCAGTGTGAGCGCCCATGTCACAGTGCATGTCATATCAGAGCATCACACTGCACACCGCTGATGTGTGCAGTTCTTATCTCTTGCTCTACCACAACTAAGAAAAACCCTAGAAAACCCCAACTCTAGCTTACGAAGAGCAGACAGCAGCGTGAGGCTCCCTGCAG